>QTSX02005196.1:0-134047 GCA_014839935.2 Entomophthora muscae | reverse complement strand
GGGGATCCTGCGGGCCCTTGGGCTGCCCACCCATGTTTTTCACAGTTAGCCAGTGAAAGAGCTGAAACAGGCATTGGTTCAAACCTGATTAATCAGGGGAATTTTCAGGTCCTCCTGGCCACAAATTCACAGGAGCAAGCTGGATTACTGGAAGCGTTAAACTAATATGGTGTCACTCCTGTCATAGTTGACAGGCCATCCAAAAAGGGGTTTGCTGCTCAGCACAATGGGCCAAAATCCAAATGAAATTCTGATAATTGGCTAGAAACCCAGGCCATGTGATCCCCAGTCATGTAGTGACTCCAAAGCCACTCCTGAAGATGTGCAGCTTATGAAGCAAAGGTTGTCCCGGCTTAGGGTTCCTGGAGGTCTCTTGGCCCATGATGACAAGAACTCTAGTGGCAATGATGAAGGCATGAAGATGTTGTGTTTGGACCATCAGATGGAGATCATTCCAACCAAAGATATGACAGGCCAGAAGGATCAGAATGGGGTTGGAACTCTTGGCCCAGAGGAAACTGATCAAATTCAGCTATCAGGTGATGGGCTAGATTCTGAACTTAGCATTTTAAATGGTATTTAAACCCCGTGAAGTCTTGATGAAATGGTATTGCCATTCTGAAATAAATACAATTATGGGACCTTGGTTCTACCAATTTATTCCTTATTTTGTCTTGGTTATTTTCCATTTTACTACTGTTCCAACCAAAATTCTTGGGCATACAGCCTGCATTCCTGAGGAAGCCCTTGAAACCTGGCCCGTGTTTTATTGTCCTCCTGGACCATCCTTTGGTCCACTGCATTTATCTGACTACCCCCTTAAGCCAGAGTAATGGGAATTGACTGTGAATGATACCCTCCGCCCAGACTACCTGGCCCAACAGATTATCTCACAAACAGCTTTTTACAAAGGTTCTTGGTGCAAACAACCAGCCCCTGAAATCTGTGTGAAGTATAACTATTTGCCTGCCTACCAGATAGATATGGAAGCACCCCCCAACACCCAAACCTGATTGCCTACATCCCACCCCAGGACTGTCTCTTCCCACAGCCAACCAATATACAGGCATTACCTACATCACCTTGGCTGGGTTAGTTGACACTATGGTACCTGCCGCTGGACCCTGGGCCTTAGTGGGACAATCAGCATCTTATCTCATCAAGTTAGCACCCCTCCTATCAACTGTGCAAGTTGGCAGCTGAGGCTAACAGTCCCTCCCTTGGGATGTGATATCCTGACACCTTTCTGGGTTTGGATAATTTTAAAGTTTAATCACTTTTTATGTCTAAACATGGTTATCAAGATTAAATTTTTCATTTAATTTTAGTTGTGGTGGAGCTTCTTGATTTGGGTTGGTGATTCCTAGTGTGCTTACTGTACATTAAATCTGGATTCCAATTCCCACAATTAATATTTAAGTTTACTAGTGGCATTCAAAAGTGATTTGAAATTTGGTTTGTGGATTTGACAATACCTGAATTTCAAAAAACATATTAAACTTAATGAAAATGGTTGATAGATTTGAATGCTTCAAATCTGATTCCAGTTAATTCATTTTATCCATTTGAAATATGCAGTTTGACTTGAACTTGGAAAGTGTCTATGAGTTCCTGCACTTTTAAAAATTTAAAAAATATACAAAAAATCAATTTAATTAAAAAAGGTCATCCTGCAAAAGTGATCTAAAATTTAGACCAAGGATGTGACAATACCGCATTTTTATGTTTAGGTTTTGAATTTAAAGTAATTGTGCCACTCTAATTTGCCTAAATCTACCCCAGCAGATGATCACACACAAATAAACAAAAAAAATTAATTGTTGACATTATTTTTAATAATAAATTCTATAGTGACTTACATAGTAACTCACACTTAAATTATTAGATTGCTGTTAGCCACAAATCACTTAATATATTAAAGACGGAATAAGTGCCACAGATAAATTTATAAGATGAACATTTCAACGTTTAGATTTATGTGCAATACCTTTTTCAATGTATCAATGTAATAAAAAATATTTTTAAGTGCACATTTATTTTTTATTATAGATGTTTTGGTTTTGTTATTAAAAATAAGTTTGGCTTAAAAAGTGTTGACATTGACACTTTTATGTTGTGAAAACAAATAAATAAAATAATTTTCATTTGTGAAAGTAAAGGAAAAATCTGGTTAAATTGAGTTTTTTATTAAGCTTAATATTAAATTGTATCAAAATTGCCACAATTTTATTGTGTTTCTTGGTTTTGCACCCTTGAACGCTTTAAAAATGGGAATTAAGCTAGCACAACTAGCAAAAAACATAGGATATTTTGAGTTTTGAGTCAACAGTGACCATGTCAACAAAGTGTTGATATGGCCACTGTTGGCATTATTAATGCCAACATGGGTGTTGTTGCCCCCTATCCAACGGCCAAACATAGAGGGTAAATAAATGTTTGGAGACATTTCTTAGATACTACTCCAACACTGAATAAGACAACTTGTCTTAAAACATATCAATGGATAAGTTTGCTTACAATAATGCCCCCACTCCTCATGTAATATCTTCTCATTCTACCCAAATTATGGCTAGGGCCCCCAATGTAACTTTGGCTCACACTCAGGTAACAAAGTGGAATTAGCATCCTTACAGGTAACCTCCTTAAAAAGAATTCACAAAGAAGTCAAGGAGTCCTTGACTCATGCTATGGCAACTTATAATGCTTATGCAGATATGAAAAGAAGAGAAGATCCAGAGTACAAAATTGATGATCAAGTACTGGTTGACTCCTAGAATGTGAAACTAAAGGTTCCCTACCAAAAGCTAGGCCCCAAGAGAATAGGCCCTTTCAGAATCTTAAAGAAGATTGGATCCTCAGCCTATCAACTGGACCTTGCTCCCTCCTTTCACATCTTCAGCACATTTCATGAATGTCTCTTAACTAAGTACAAAGATCCCCCTGTATTTACTCCCAATCCTATAATGGTAGATGGTTGATGGAATATGAGCTGGAATTAATAATGGCATCTAAACTATCCAGTAAGCACATGCACTACCTAGTGGCCTGGAAGGGATACCCAGCCTCAGAAAACTGTTCGATCCCATATTGCAACCTGACTCACGCCCAAGAAATGCTCCAGGAATTTTACAAGAACAACCCCCAAGGAGTAGGTCTAGTAAAGGCCACCCTAGCTGCCATGAAGCTTCCTCCTGTCTACAAGAACTATACACTGGCAGCACTCCCAGGAGGAGGAAAGTCCCCGCCATCAAGGAAGGAGAGTAATGTCAAAGCCATAGTTTCCCCGGGTGTGGCTCAGCCAAAGCCCTGCCACCCAGGGAAACCCACTCCAAAGCCCCACCTGCTTGCAACAATAGTAGATCTAAATCTAACAATTGATTGCAAGTGGGTGATGGCACATTAAATTGGGTCTGAGTGGGGTGTGGATACCCCACGCCTAATTTTCCCTTCTTTGACCTACTAATCTTCAAATCCTGACTTCAAAGGAGGTCAGGTAACAGCTTACAGAACCCTCATTAGTGGTATCTGTAAGCTGACTAAATATTGTGTACAAGGAAGCCACCTCATCAAAATGTACCCAAAGGCTTTAAGTAACAATTGTCCCCACCAAACTACCTTAGTAGTTTGACATTTTTTCTCAATAAATATCTTTCCTTATGATTCACTTATTTAAATATTTGCCAATCAGATTTTTAATAACCATATTACTAGAAACTGCATTATCACCTTTGCAATCTCCTGAAAATCTTTCTCCTCCAACAAAATGATCTCTGAACCCCGCAAAATTGAACGTGAACCTATCTACAATGCTGATTCCTTGACTCTGAGTCAAATTAAGGTCTTCTTGTTGTATCTGTGCATAATCTTCAGCTGCATCTTTCCTTATTCACTTTTCAAGGATTATCATTTCTGATTAAACATGCACCATCTTCTCCTTGTTGGTAATGACATCCTAATTTAGGTGTACATTCCTGTCAATTATATACTTCTGTAAAGTATATATAACAAGATAAAGGAAGAAATTAAGAAGAGAATGATACTTTATTGAATATGAATATAGAATAATATATAGTATCATGATAAGCCACATACTGTCCATGTACATCATGGAGGTCATGGGGCTTATCTGAGTAATGTTCCTCTTGAGTCACAAGGCTTAATCAAGTTGTGTTCTATTTAGGACCTGAATGTTTGATCCCCTTAATAGATGGTCAAATGATAGTGGTGCCGCTGGCTTAATGATTAGTTGGTGAGCCACTCAGTGACTCATTTGGTGAACTACTTGGGGCATTAACTCCCCAAGAGGGGTATTTGAAGATATTGCAACACTTGATAAAATGGATAAAAGCAGGAGCTGCTGTCGGGATTGACAATTCCCCCCTGGAAACCCAGGCCCAAGAGTGGGATTTGAACCCTGATCCTGGATTCCTGCAGGCCACCAATCCCATGGAACAAGGGGCCGCCCACCAGTATTTTCCTGAGACTGAGCCTCAGAAAGCTGAAGCCCCTGCTAAGTCCTGAAGTCAGAATACCAGTTCAGGTTTGACTATGGTGGTGTCCAAGGAGGAGCTTCTCAAATTGCTTAATGAAGGCAGAGAAAGTTCCTCTGTGAACTTTATGAACTTGAAATTCTCTTGGGTAACCAATCATATTTAATTGCAAAAGGAAAACCTGGACTTTAGGACTGACTCCGTGACCATAACCCAAAATCAAGAAAATTAAGTCACCAATTTGGACATTCTGACCAATGAAAGAACACCCAGCTGAGGTACCATTTTGCTGCTCCTGCACTGGGCCTCCTGGTCACCCACCCGCATTTTCCCCAATATTTTGATGAAGTCCTTATGGAAAATACTAAGTTTGGAGGCAGGATGCTATATGCCTATAGATTTTGCTCTCAAATCTTATTGCCATTTTTTTGAATAAAGGTTGTGTTATTCTAGCTTACACAGCTACTGCCTTATTTTGTATTTGCCATCTATCATCTCAGTACAAGATCTCCTGGCCCTCTGCCTGCAGATTTCTGTCCTCTAAGTGTTCCTTTTGGCCCAGTCTACTTCACAGATTATCCTTTGAAACCTGAATATAAGGGCTACACCCTGGAGAAAATAATTGAACTAGATCCTTTGGCCCGCATACAATCTGCAGTTAGATACAACTGTCAAGGCCTGTGGATATTCTCAACACCCAAATTATTTAGAGGAAAGTTCAACTACCTTCTTGCTTACAAACTCTGCATGGAACTGCCTGTTACCCCCAAGCCTATGCCTGCCTCCTCACCTGACCTCCCAACTGACCACACTGGCAAGCTATTCAGGATTGTGTATATCATATTCACAGGGATAATTGACACTATGATCCCGGCTGCTGGCCTGTGGTCCTGGGTGGGGAAGTCCTTCTCCTACCTTTTTAAGTTAGCTCCTCTCTTGTGGTGAACTTTACCTGCAAAAAACACGGCCCAAATTACCCCAGAAAACAACAGGCTGCCTGCCTGCCCAAGACTGGATCCCTGACAGTTTGCACTAAAGAGTTAGCCATATTTAATTGTAAAGGTATCTGGAATGTTAAAGAGCCAAGGTTTTTCAAGAATAAATCTAAGATCCTTTCTGCCTACCAAATCAATATGGGCCTGCCCCTAAACCAAAGCCTACTGTTGCAACCAAGTTTACAGACTTGTCTGCCAGTGTATCTTACAATACACAGGGGGCGCTCAATGAGTCACCCCTTGACGTATCTAACAGCATGAACCAATCTTATGACAATATCAAATTGCAGGCACTTTCTCCTAATTAGGAGCACTACCAATTCAACCTGCTGATCCCCACATGAGTTATTCCTCAGCTCTAATCCTTACATGGAACATGCCACCCTATTGTGACCGTATGGCTTTCCCCATATAGTATATTAATCACAATATTCTATAATAAACAATACCTTATTATTATTATTCCTGTAATTTCTATTGAACTGTTGTCTTCCCCAATTAAAATACTGGATCCTCATTGGTTCAGTTGCAAAACGTGGTAGCAGCAGTAGGTTCACAACCTACCTAAAGAGAAAATTCCCCCAAGAAAGGACAGAGTACGGGCTGTATGGCTACTCCCCATCAATAGACCTTCTTGCCTATCCCCAAGGGCAACAGCGCCCATGTCAACATTAAAATGTTGACAGTGGCCATGTTGAAACTTTTAATGTCAACACTATAGTAAAGTGACAACCCGGTTTTACTTAATGTCATTTCCTGGATGTCAACACTTTTTTAATTAACAAAACACTTTACCCTGAACATTTTTAATATACAAAATATTTTAAAATACATTATTATACTAAAATGACCCCAGAGAGTTTAAAACTGCAATAAAAAAATTATCATAAGTAATAAGAATAAGGAGATACAAGCAACTATTTTTCAGTTTACTATGTAAGTTACACTCTTTATTATAAATTTATTTTTTATTCCCATAAAAATTAAAATTTCAATGAACCAAAAATACAGATATTTTATATATCATAATAAATACAAAATATAAGAAAATTCTAATTTTAATTTATTATACTTTATATAAGCATAACTGAAATATATCTCATGCCTTAAAGATAAATTAACAAAATCTAAGATATTTATTACTAAACCAAATTGAAACTGTATCAGAAACTTACCATTTATACATAAAAAGATTAGTACACTATAAATAAATTAAAAAATTAAAAGTTTAAAAGTAAAAAATATACAAGCAAAGCAAGGTTTATTAAGCTAATCAAAGCCACCAGCAAGAGCAGTGGCAACATCCTCAAGGTACTTCTTAATCTCTGCCACCTTCTACTTTTCTTTACCACCTTCTGCACGTCCTCCTGGTAGTCCTGCTCCTTGGACTTTTGCTTCTTGGGGGCCACCTGGTTGGCCAGGTCGCGGAACTTGGAGACAGTCCAGGCCTGCTCCTCCTGTAGCTTAGAGAAGAACTTGTTATATTTGGGGTTGGTCCCAAACTTCACCTTCAGGTGCTTGTGCCAAACCTCAAGGCTAGAGGTGGTCTTCATCTCCCCCTTGAGGCAGGCGCCCTGGTAATTCCAAGGGGCAGTGGCCCTGCTCTTACCTCTCTGGGCAGCCACCTTCTTGCCCACCCATTGTTGCTCAAAGTAATCCAAGTAACCTTTGAAGATGGTGGAGTGCTTCTTCATGTAAGCGTCCTCCAGGAGGGCCTCAAAACCAAGCCCAGTATGCTCCAGGCGCACAAAAGCCAAGGCAGTAACTGAGTCAAGGCAAAGTGGAACTTCCCCTTACCATCCTTAAGATACTTCTTGAAAAGGTCCTTCTCACTCTTGAGATTCTTGATGAGGGCCTGCCTAAAATGGAAGAAGCAGCCCAGGACTTCTCCATTGAAGGTGGCCTCAAAGGCTCTGAACTGAGCTTGCTCAAAGTCCATTATGATAACCTTCAGCCCAAGTGAGTGCGCATGAGCTAACTGCTCAGCGGCCAGAGTTGACTCACCCTTCTCAGCGGAGGAGGGATTTGCCCTTGTGGCGTGAGTGGGAGGGGGAGCTGGTTGGTGGAAAGGGAGCTCAAAGCATCATGGACAATCTTGAAGGCTCTGGTGTAGACCTCAGTCTTGGCACCAGGAAGGAGAAAGAAGACAAGGGGGATAACCTGGTCATTAAACTGCCCATGAAGGACCCAAAGCTGCTTGAATAGGGAGGGGCAAGTAGCAAATGTGCTGTTGCACAGCCAGGATATAGCAGTGTTGAGCTACTCCAGGTTTTGGGTTATGGCGTAGGCTACAATCCTATCCTCCACTTCCTGCCCATTGTCATAGAGCAGGAACATCTCACCATCCTCCGTCTTCTTGAGGGCATCTGTGAGGATAAGGTCCTTGATGTTAGTGGCACTCTTGGACATGGGGTTTGAGGCTTGACGCCTATTGCTTACAAACTTGACTAACTGATTGTGGGTTGGAACCCTCTTCAAGTTGGTTAGGGAGAGGTACTTGCAAGCAAGCACAACCAGCTGGGTGGCAGAAAGATCTTTGGAGGTGGGCATCACCTGGACAAGATACCACTTGAGGAGGTGGGCAATGGTGATATTTGGCATGATGCAGGTATGCTTGCCCTTGATGGTTTGGACCAAGTCCCAGCGCTCAGTGTTGAGCTGCACTGGGCAGGAGCGGTCCTTGCAAGTGTAATGGCGGCTCTTGAAGCCCTGGTTGGCATTGTTGCAAGAGAAAATATACCCATTAGCCACCATGGCCAGCCCACCCTTTACACTCATGATTGGGAAGTATTTGGGCAAGGAAGAGGGAACCTTGAATTTATTGTTGACGTTGCAGATGTTGTGAGCCAACAGAGGGTCCCAGGGTCCAGCAGGAGCATGGTGGAAGCCAGGAAAGTAATTGGGGAGGGGCTTTGAATCATCCCTAGATGAGCTTGAAGGGGGGGAGTTTGGTGGTGGTGGGGAAGCAGAAGGGGGCTTATTGTGGCGCTCCTTGTGTGCAGGAGACTTATCTTTGGGTGGGGACTTTTGGGCTGAGTACCTCTTCTTGGTTGGCTCCTTATCAGAAGCCAAGTTGTAAAAACTATGCTCTGTAAGGGAGTGATCAGATTCCTCTCCCCCAGTGAAGTGAGCAGGGCTCTTCTCAAGAGAGGGCTCAGAGGAGGGCTTTGGTGAGGGCTTTGGGGATGGTTTTGGAGTGGCCTTCTTTGATGAGACAGGCTTCTTTTTGGTGGGTTTGGTTGGCTTTGAATGACGCTTGGTTCCTGTGGGCTTTTTGAAAGTGTTTTTGTCCTAAAATAATAAGAGAAATGGTTTAAAATAAAGCAATGTGTGTAAAAAACAAACAAAACAACTTAAAAAGCATAATTATAAAAATTAAATCTTAGATGGTTTTATTGGCATGTAAAAGTTAAAAAATACTTGTATAGTTTTTATTTTATCATAGTTTTAAATAACAAGTTGAAAGTTAAGAGAAATATGTAAAAGTACTATGTTTATATATAGATTTTATTTTAAAAATTAGAAAATATGAAAGAGGTAAGTTAAAAATATAACATATCAAAAAATAAGAAGTTTTATGTAAAACATAAAGTTTTATATGTGAGAACTGAAAAGTGTCACATTATGAGTGACAATTAGTAAAAAAAAGCTGAACTTTCACTGTCAATTACATAAATTGTAGACATTATTTTTGACAACATTGTCACTGGCGACATTTTTTTAAAAATTTACTATGTTTTTTCATAGTACGCTTAATTAAATTTACACGGGCTAGCAAAAATTAACTGTTTTCTATGTATTTTTGTTCACATATAAAAATTTAAAAAAACATATGAAAATAAGTAAAAAAGTATCAATGTTCTTTATTATTTTATTAAAAATAATATTTGGGTAGTAGTAATATGATATTTTACCATTGTGTATATGTGAAGTTGTGAAGATAGTTGTATTCAGTATTGAAAAGGGTTAAGTGTTGACAATGTCACTTACAACATTCTTTATGAGGTGACATATTAATCTAGGCTTAATTGTGCCACTCTAATTTGCTTAACTCCACCCCAGAAGATGATCACTAGCAAATAAACAACATTTATGAGTGTTGACATTATTTTTAATAATAAATTCTATAGTATCTTATATAGTAACTTACATAGTAACTCATGCTTAAATTATTGAATTGCTGTTAGCCACCAATCCACTTAATATATTAAAGCTGTAATAAGTGCCACATATATATTTATAATGTGAACATTTTAACAATCAAATGTATGTGCACTGTCTTTTTCTATATATTAATTCAATAAAAAAATTTAAATGTGCACTTTTTTTTTACTGTAGATGCTTCAGTTTTTTTATTAAAAATAAGTTATGCTTAAAAAGTGTCAACATTGACACTTTTACGTTGTGAAAATGAATAAAAAATAAACTAATTTTTATTAGTAAATGTAAAGGAAAAATCTGGTTAAATTGAGTTTTTTATTAAGCTTAATATTAAATTGTGTCAAGATGGCCACAATTTTGTTGTGTTTTCTGGGTTTGCACCCCTGAGCGCTTTAAAAAAAAGAATTAAGCTAGCACAACTAGCAAAAAACATAGGAGATTTAGAGTTTTGAGTTAACATGGGCACTGTTGCCTCCCCAAGGGGGACATCCCCAGTGGGTATGTTATTTACCAAGACCAGCTAGTTCTTACAAGTGTGTACAATCAAATCTGCCTTGAACAGTGTGATGCCAGCATCACCCTGCCTCATTTGGACCTTTCACAGTGCATGCTCAATCTCCAGCTGGAATCCTTTGCGGGTGGGGTCAAAGGAGCCAAGATTATCAGTTGGCTTCACTCCACTGAGATCTGCCTCTGTATCTGTCAAGTACATGAGCCCATGTGGGTTGCTACGGCGTCTGGGCGCCTTACGGGACCCGCTGCTGTGTGGTTTACCAGCTGGGACAGTCAGGAAGTTGAAGTCGCCTGGGCGGCATTCAGGGACGTCATGAAGTCCCGCTACAGCAAAAACTTCTTGCCCATTGTGGTGGGAACTCCCCTTTTAGCAATTAAACAGACTGGATCCATTCCCAAATACCTTGCCGCCATCCCTGAAGCCCTGATCAACAGGAACACCATGCTCCTGACACTGATAGTTAATGGGCTCAAGCCCTACATCTGTAAGTGGGTCCCCGTGGGTTGTTGCACCTCCATTGATGACTGCTCCAAAGCCATTGTGGAGGCCAACAATCAGGCTTCAATGGGTTTCCGCGCAAAAATGATGCTCCATTCTAACCTTGTGCAACGCCTGGCAGCACCCACAACCAAGTAGGCTGCCGCCAGCCCTGTCAGCAGGGTAATGGGGCTAAATGCCCCTGCAAGGGGGAGCTCCAATTGGCGCAAATTGAGGACCCAGGAAAAGCCTGGGGGTTGTAGCTACAAGAGGTTCTACAACCCCACTTGACCCACACTTTCAATCCCTCCTCACCAAGAATCCATGCACTACAGCGTACACAAAGTTGAAACCCTTGATGTCTTCCAGGTCCATAGTGACAGCCCTGTCCTTCAAGAAAGCCACTCTCCCAATAAAATAACCCGCTTGGCTTATCCCTTCTGTTTTTGTGGGAGTACCCACAAATTATTGGTTGACACTGGGGCCAACCACACTATGGTGGACCAGGCATTTCCTGACTCCCAACAATTGGACCAAGTGCCTAGCAGGTTCAAGGAAGAATGAGTAGCTGACTCCTGTAGAGTGGCAATTACCCATGAGACAGTTCCCTTCTCTGTGAGAATGGGGAGCATCCAAGTTGAGCTCTCTGGGCCAATCATGGCAGGGCTCAGTCACAATGGGTCATTATTTGTTAGATTAAGCCAAGGCGCCAGTTTAAGCATTTCAAAGCCTTTTAACTTCTTTGGTATCATTTAAGTCATAAACTTATGTTTTCTGAACATTAGTATAATGCTTAGTTTACTGAAGAAAAGTTTAATAGTGTAAAATATACAAATAATAGAAATAAATCTTATTTCTATTAGCTGTATTTTTTGCTAAAACCATTTTTTCTATTTTAATAAGCCAAGAATTAAATATATGAGTTGCATGGGAGAGTAATAGCAGCCCCAAAGCTATAATTGCTATTACCCTATCTTTGGCTCATATAATTAATTTCTTAGTTATTTTTAGAAAAAAAAGTTGTTGTATTTAAAAGACTATTTACCCTATGTAAAATATAAGTTTTTGTTATGCATCCAACTTCATGAACATGTCCTACTAATCCTTTAGTAGTATCAGCTCTCTTTGTTTCTCTGTCATCTGTGCAGAACTTTGCACAATAATTTATTTTGGAGTACTCCTTAACATCCTCAAATGTCAAAGGTGAAACATACAGCTCACCATCTTTCATTAAATATGAAAGATTAACATAAAATGCTTTGACTTCAAGCCAGCTTTTTTTAGGCCTATATTTTCTATCATAGATGTGAAAAAAAAAATTTGGGAAACATCTGAATTATTTACAAGTGTCTCATATAGACCCTTTCTTTCTTCCTCTCTCTCAAAAACCATTTTGAGATCATTTATATTTTTTATATACATCTCATTTTCCTTTTGTTTAAATATTTTAGATAATACACCAAAATGACCATCAACAATACTTTTGCCATGACACTCAACAAATCTATTAAACTTAATTGTTCCTTTTATAATCTTAGGTACCTCTTTAAAAAGATAATATAAGAATTCATAAGATCTGAAATGATTACCATTATCAGTCCAAACTTTAATATTTTTAATATTCTTAAATTTATTATTTTTAAGCAGACTTATCAAACACTGACCTGAAAACAAAGAGTCATGAGATAAAATTTCAGATAAAAAGTCATGATACTCATATTTAATTTTCTCATTTTCTTTAAAAGCAATTGCAAATCCTAATAAAGAAATATGTATTTTCTCATAAAAACAATTATTTGTCTCTATAGGACCCCCACCTATTTTAAAGTTTTCTTTATAGTCTATTACTATAACACATGAATTATTATCAAGATTATTTATATCACTAATATATTCTTTATTTTGATGCTTATAAAACTTTTCATGTAGGTCAATAGATTCCAAATTTTCTTTAATAGATTTAGGCAATGGCAACTTCTTTATACTCAAATCCTTTTTCTTCATTTCTAATGACTTTTTTAAGTTGCAAATGTTACACATATCAGTTTGCTTTTTGCTTTTAATTATATTATTAGGAATAAGCTTATAAAAAGTGGAAAGTGAAATAAAAATATTGTTTTTTATTTTCATATCTTCGTAAATTTCTTTTTTTGTTTTCGATAATGAGTATTTTATTTTAGTTGAGTATTCACTCAACTCTTTTTGTAATTCTTCATAAATCAATCCAGGGAATTTTTTAGTGAATTGGCTAGTTGGAAATGAATTTTTTAATATATGTTTCAAAATATTTTTTATGTTTTCTTTTTTTACTGAATCATTTTTTCCTTTTTTATTTTTTGAATTTAATGATGCTTTTTTAGCATTTTTTATTTTTTTAGAATATGAATACTCATTTTTTGTCATTTTAAATCCACAATCCCAAAGCTCTTTCAGACTGTAGCTTGATGTAACCAATGCTCTTAGGGAAGGAAGGTGCTTGGCAGGGGACTCTGACATCAATTCCTTTAGGTTGTTAAGGAAATCATCTGTCTTAGAATTTTGTATGACAGGTAAGAAGGTACTTTTTCCAAACTCTGTTTTTAATAAGAAATGCTCAACAAAGCTGTTAAGATCACTGCCAGCAGTAAAAAGGAATGCTTGTTTAAGCATAGAGATTCTTTCTCTCTTAGTAGAAGCCCCCAGTGAGAAGAAGGGTGTCATCTGAGGTGCAAACTTGATAGGTTCCATAATGATAGTGGTTGGGTTCCTTGGCTTGGTTCAGGCAGTTCTTGCTTGGAAATAGATGTGCAGTTATCAGAGAGGAGTAAAGGTGTAGATTGTAAAGTAAATTTCTGTAAAGTTGAGCTGTTTAAATACTATGTTAGCTGAGCTTTCGCACTACAGGCATAAATCCCCAACTGACCCCCAACTGATCTCCTTAATTTATCAATATCACCCCTGAAGTCTGATATCATTGTTTATTTACCCCTTTTTATATTCTGGTTAACTGTTGATATTTCCGCGAATAGTACTTCAATCTCGCTCAAACTAGTATCATTAGAAAGCCCTTAATCTCAGCTTTCGGAATTGTGCTGCAACTTTATATTTCAATACCAATTTAGTATCTTGAAGTGGCTTTGAATGTAAGCTTATAAAATTATTATTTGAAATAAAATATGCTAATTAACTCTTAAAGTATGATATTTTAATCAATAAACTAAATTCAAAGTATAAATCATTATTTAGCTTACTTTTAGTAACCAACTCAAAAATCTTTTTTAAATAAACTTAAGTTTATTATAACCTTTAACAGTTCTTAAAAATGAACTTTTTTATATTTTAAATCTATCAAAACAAAAATGTTTTTCTAATCACATATAAATATTTGCTTGTATAATTAAATTTGTATCTTATTTTTATAGATACAATGACTAAGATCATTTTCCATTTAGTTCAAATAAATTTTAACCTTTATAAAATTTAATTAAATAAAGCAAGATTTTGATACATTCTTTTTTATGTTTGAATTTTTTATACATATTATCTCTAGCATACAGTATAAAAATATAATTTTATTAAATAGTTGTATAAAGCTATTTTATTAATATTAAATACTTAAAATTTTGAAAAGAAAAACTTTTACTCTCTTATAAGTTCTTATTATATATTTTTTATAAAATCTGACTTAAGAATAAATTACTTATGCTAAATGAGATCACTGAAATTTCAATAAAAGGTCAGTTTTAATTTTAGTTTCAGTTTTTTTAACTTTTTACTAGATTTTTTTAAAAAAATCCAAAATTATTTAATATTTATTAAATATGCAAAAAAGCTATCTGCCCTCTTTTTAAAAGAGGGATTCAAAAATTATTAAATTTTAAATTAAATATTTTAAAAAGCTAAGATTTTAGGCAACAATTTGATTTCCAACAAAAAGCATCATATCAGTTTTTATTGTATTTTTAGGTTGCTTTTTTCAGAATGATGTCATTTTGTACTAATCAGCTTTCAAGAAATAATGGTATATGAAATAAGATTGTTACTAGCTTTTAATACAGTTTAATTTAGCTGTAAGTAGAAAATGATTAATTCAATATAGGTTTTTATATTATAAGGATTAAATAAGATTTATTTTGATAAAATTGTTGTAATTATTTAAATTCATTGATAAGAAAATTAAAACAAAATTTTAAAGTTTTAAGTAGCACAGTTAATAGGAAACAGATTAATCTAACAAATAATGACCCAATGTAATTGCTGGCCTTGACTGGCTTTGTCACAACTGTCTCTACATCAACTGGGATACGTCTGTTATCACCCTAAATAGAAATGGGGTGGGCTTTCAGATCTACCCTGTCAAAATGAGCAAGCTACTTCACAATAAGGTCTTTGTCAGAATAACAGAGACAGGCTTGTAAAATTTCAAGGGGGGGAACTAAACTTCAATCAATGCTCAGTTAAAGTTATCTGTGCTGAACCACCTGCAGCCCCCCCCTTGACCACCTTACCTTCACCAGCGCTTGCCACACTCCTTGAGGAGTATAATGACGTTTTCAGTGAAACACTCAAACAACTACCTCCTCCCTGGGAGATCCAGCACACTGTACAACTCCAAGGGTTGTTACCTAAGGCACACCTCTTATACTGTCTCACACCAAAAGAAGATAAGACCCTCTGCCAGCACCTCATGGACGCACTTGACAAGGGCTTCATTTGCCCCTTGCTCTCTCCATATGGGGCGGCTGTCTTCTTTGTAGCCAAGAAGGATGGGTCCTTTTGCCTGGTCACAGATTACCGTGCCCTAAATGAGGTGATAGTTAAGAATAAGTACCCCCTGCCATTGATCAACAATCTGTTTGACACACTTGCGGGTGCAAAGGTCTTTAGCAAGATCAATCTCATTGTGGGGTACAACCAGGTCTGCATTGCGCCAGGGGATGAGGCAAAAACTGCCTTCTGCACACACTACGGGTTGTTTGAGTGCTGGGTCATGAACTTTGGAATGACCAATGCTCCTTCCACCTTTGCCATGTTGATGAACAAAGCGTTTGAGGAATTTATTGGGAAATGTGTGGTTGTGTACCTTACTGACATTATTGTCTTAAGTCAAGATCAAACCACACACCTCCAACACCTCTGTGCTGTCCTCAACACCCTTTGGAAACCCCAGCTAAAAGCTAAACCCTCCAAATGCAAGTTTCTTAAGCCAGAGCTGCTGTTCCTTGGGCATACCATCTCTGCTCAAGGGATAAAGCTCAAACCTGCCAAAATCAAGGCAATCACCAGTATGCCAGCTCCCACTGATGTCAGTCAGATGTGTACCTTCTTGGGCATGTTTTCCTACATGTGTAAATTCATCCCCAATTGTGGAGAACTTATTGCACCTCTTACCAAGCTCCTGAACACTAAACAGCGCTTCCATTAGACCACTGCTAGAGATCAAGCCTTTGAGACGTTGAAGCAGAGACTTACAACTTCACCTGTATTGCAGTTCCCCAATTGGAACCACCAGTACAAACTTGAGACTGAAGCCTCTGACAGGGCCATAGGAGGCGTACTACGGGTAGAAACTGATGAAGGCGTCTTCCTCCCCGTGGCATACGGGTCCAGGAAGCTCACTGACTCAGAACACGCTACCCTATACACAATAAAGGATTGGCGGTAATTGTGCACTACGTCAAGAAATGGCGCTGTTGCCTGGAAGGGGCGGCCTTTCCACCCCACGTCCTGAAAGATCATAAGTCACTCCAGTATTTCAACACACAGTCCCACCTGACACACCGCCAAGCAGGCTGGGTTGAGTGTCTATCCCCCTACCAGCTGCACATTGAGTACAAGCCTGGGTAGAAACTTGTCACAGTAGACGCCCTCTCACAACTCCATGTAGCATTCATCACCAGGGACAATGGCCTGGATTCCAACTGGCAAATGTTGTACCTCCGTCCTGAAGTGACTCATTACAAAGGCCTTAGCTTGGTTACTATCTCCAAGATAAAGGACAATGAAAGTCAGTTCACCACTGATGCTGGCAATGTCTGCCGCCAGGCAGAGACAGGTGAGAAGACGCCTTACATCCCCATCACACAACAAGGCAACACAATCTTGCATTACCTCACACCTTGGGTCACATCAGAGGATGCAACCTCTTTGAGATCATAAAACAAAAGTTTTGGTGGCCATGTATGCGCCAATATATCTTGGATCTCCTCAAAACATGTGTGCTATTCAAAAAGAATACATCCAAACCTGCACCTCCAAAGTCTGTCCTGCCCCTCAAGGCTGTGGAACCCTTTGAACAGTGGGCCCTTGATGTGGTTGAGCCCCTCCCTGAAGACATACTGGGAAAGAAATACATTTTAAATGCCATCAGCTACTTCACTTGTTGACCAGTGGCATGTGCAACAACTAACCACACCGCCACCACCCGCTTCATTGGCAAGGAAATTGTGGCCCACTTTGGGCAGCCCAAACATCTCATCACAGATGGTGGCTCCAAACTTGTCAGACAGGTCATGAAGGCGTACTGTGCCAAGAATGCCCTTCAACAGATAGTTATCATCCCCTACCATCCACAAGCCAATGGGCGCGTAGAGCAGTTAAACAGCTCACTGGTCCAACTGATCACCAAGCTCTCACAGGAGCACCCCAACACCGCGTGGACTTAACACTTGCCCACCGCTCTACTTATTTTACAAGCGAGAATTGACCAAGGCATAGGGTTCAGCCCCAGCACCCTGGCCTTTGGGACGCCTGATAGTCTGACAGGAGTTGAACAGGGAAATCTACGGTCCAGAGTTCCTGACAAGCCTCCCCTAGCAACAACCCCATCCGTAGGTCAATGGCGTGCCAAAGCCTGAGAGATTGAACACAAACAAATTGAAGGAGGGACAAAGCACCTTGAAGCAAGGTACACTATATATGACCCTGTCTACATCCTTAACCCCAATTTGGCCAAGTTGGAACCCAACCACCTAGGGCTCTTCAAGATAGCCGTGGTCTATGACAATCACACCTATCAGCATGAGGATGCCCAATAAAACACCAAGATGCTCCACCACAATTGCTTGAGCCCCTGTTGCGCCATCCTCACACAAAGATTGTTTGTGTGGATGTTCCCAGATTTCTACAGACTCTGATCCTAGTGTCTGACAACAAGCAGGTAGCAAGGGGGGTGTTGCAACCAAGTTTCCAGACTTGTCTGCCAATGTATCTTACAATACACAGGGGGCGCTCAATGAGTCACCCCCTGACGTATCTAACGGCATGGACCAATCTGATGGCAATATCAAATTGCAGGCAATTTCTCCTAATTAGGAGCACTACCAATTTGATCTACTGATCCCTGCATGAGTTATTCCTCAGCTCCAATCCTTACATGGAACATGCCACCCCCTTGTGGCTGTATGGCTTTCACCATATAGCATATTAATCACAATATTCTACAATAAACAATACCTTATTCACATTATTCCTGTTCTTTCTATTGGACTGTTGTCTTCCCCAATTAAAATACTGAATCCTCATTGGTTCAGTTGCAACACTACATACCCATTTTCACCAGAACTTCCCACTGACAATACTAATAGGATATTTGGAATAGTGTATATTGCCCTCTCTGGGGTGATTGATACTATTGTCCCTGCTACTGTGCCAGGGCCCAGAATTCCCAAGACAATCAGCTGGCATGCCTGGCCACGGTACAACAAAATACATGGAAACAATTACCTATTGCACTTCTAGAGGAGAACCCCCTATATGACTTGGAATGGCCAGGAGGTTGCAAGGCCCCATGCCGTAAAATTCAGAGATCAACGCTGGATGCAAAGCCATGTCCCTATTATATTGGGAAACGGTAAATTGTACAGGCAATCACTCATCAATCAGGCAACTGATTCCTTGTCAGTTCTATAAATAGTTGTGGCACCTTGGCAGGCAGCTGCCAAACATACCACCATGAAGAAGCAACCAATGTGAAGCCCTGCCTATGGCTAAACACACAGTTTTCCAAACAGATTGCCAATATCACTTAGTCTCTAGTGCCACCAGAGGTCTGGTGACATTTTCTCCAGTGATTCCCTTTAAGTATAAGTAATGAGGGAGGGAAGCCTTCTATTAGAGTGAAACAGTATGCGGCATTATTCAAGGAAATACAATGAGGATATAATAAACAAATTGTGAGTTGCTTGACAAGCAGTAGACCAAATCTGGAGGATGGTTTCAACATCTTGGATCTGATTGCAGTATAGCAGAATATTGTGGTCAAGATTGTCAGTAGGCAAATAACTTGCAGGGGTAAATTAGAGAAAGAATCTGAAGGCATTGGCATGTAGAGGGCGGGCCTGGTCAATGCCATGGAGTTGAAAGCAACTGTCAAGATACCAGGAGTACTGTGGAGCTCCAGCAGGTGAGGGAGGAGTCAAAGCAGGTACTGGCATGGCCCACCAGATGATGGGACCTAACTTTACCAGGTAGGAAAGGGCCTTCCCAGCCACAGCCCAAGGTCCAGCCGCTGGCAAGGCAGAGTCAATCAATCCTGTGAGCGCAAGGTAAAGCACTCCCAGGAATTGACTACTCTGACCAGTGGCATCAGAAGTGGGGGGGTTGAGATGGTTGGTTTGAGTGTCGGGGGCGGTTCCATGGGGACCAAGTAGGCGGCAGGATTATTGTACTTCCCGTTGAAGATCAAAGGGTTGATGGTGATTGCTTTGCCATCACGGACAATTTGGTAGGGTTCCTGGGAGCGTTTGGGCGGGTGTACCACTGCAAGTCTTCTAATGTCCAGGGTTTGTGGTCAGGATTGGCGGGATACTAAGTGAAATGCACAGTGCCAAATGGAGCGTTGGTTGGGCAGTAGTAGTCAAAGGCTTCAGTTTTATCAACTGGAGTCTGACTATCTATCCCAGTAGATGGGTACTGACACTTGGGTGTATGCAGATGAAAGAGTATCAAAAATAGGTATGGAAACAGATTGGTGAACCAAAGGTTCATAACAACTTTATTTGGTAAGGATGACAATACAGAACTTTTTCAAGTGCTTCTGATTTATATACTTACTCACATGCAGGTGCCTCTGGGTATTCTTCTGATGCTATCTGTGTGGCAAGGCTTGGCATCTCAGGCTCTGCTGTTTGGTTGGCTGCTTCATGGTTATTTTTGGGGTTTTCAGGAACAGTTGTTTGGCTTTTTGATGGTCCATCTTAGCTTGGCTGGTCATTGATTTTGGCAGGTTTGGCTTCTGGGGTTTTGGGGTTTTTTCCAATTTGATCATCATTTTTGGACTGGCTTGACAGGCTCTCCTGAGCCCAAAGAACTTGATTAAAAAAGGGGTCCCCAATTGGGGACCCCAAATTACTTAATGGAGGGTGGGCTTGATCTGGGTTTACTGGGCAGCTAAAAATAGCCTGCCCAGGCCCAGCCAAACCCACCAAGGCTTTGACATAGCTTTTGGGGCCCAAAGCGGGGCCCTCAGCTACCACCAGGGCAGGAATGGTTCCCACACCTGGATTTGCTTCAAAAAAACAAAAAATCCAGGTGCGGATGAATCTCCCCCGCCCGCTAGCTCCGCTTGGTGGCTAGGAGCGGGTTTGATTCCCGCCCAGGGCCTCAAAACTGTTACTTTTGTAACAGCAACCTTGACGCCACAAAGGCTAATCTTTTGAGGACAGGGGCAAACAGCCCCAGATAAGCCATCATTTCAGGAGAAGCTTTCTTTTATTTTGAGGTAAAATAAGCTATCTAGAAACAAATTTCTAGAGATGAATGGGGAAGTCTTAAGGGAGTTCAGGATGGGAGAGGAGGGGGTTCTGTGGCATCTGATTGGCTGGCGAGAATATTTTCTGCAGTTGAAAGTCCTGCATTGGAATTCGAGTCAATGGGGTCATAATTTGCAAAATTCCAGCAACCAGCGGGTCAAGCGCTGCCATCCCCAAATAAAGTATAACATGTAATTTTCTTGCCATAATTATTTGGGGAAAAATAAGGCAGGTCCAGATTTTCCAGGGCTATTTGGACGACCCCAGCTTTGACTCATTTTTTGTCTATGACAGCATTTAAGGCATCCATTTCTTTCAAGGGTTTGGCTTCAGTTCTACACTGGTTTCTGGTTTTACGTGGACTCACTACCCCTTTCATTTGATTTTCTACTGTACCACCTTCCTCATTGTTGACATCAGCTGAATAAATGTTTTTGTGCCAAGGACTCATTATTTGATTGCAGGAATTGTCTATTTTTGCACCAATATAATTTGTTCTGATAGCATCTTTACATGGATTGACACAACAATATTCCTGCACCTTTTCCTACCTGCCTGGTCCTGCTCCCATCCCCTTGGTTACGCCAGCTTGCGCCTTTGACTTGGAGTTCTACCATCCCCACCACCTGAATCTCCCTCCTGGCTGTTATAGAGGCCAGATTCCAACAATTATGAAGGAGATTACAGCCACTTTTTCCTTGTCAGATGTCCTTCCTATGCATGACTTCTGTGAGCTGGGTTTCATCTATTTTACAGTGTTGAGGCTAGCCAATCAGGCTGTGCCCCACACTGAAATTTGGTGTCCCTGAGCCACTGTGGCCAATTATCTTGTCAGAATCGCCCCATTGAGTTACATGACCTTTCTGGCCCGGCCTGCCTCTCCTGTGGGGGTCCAGCCGGACACCAGTATGGGCTGTGACATAATGGGCCCTGGTCTTAGATAGGAAGGTCTCTCTCTTACATTTTCAAGCTAGCACCAATCCTATGGTGAGCTCAGCCCACCCAACTTGCGGCCTGCCCTACCCCTTAATTATGATGGGCTGTCTTCCCAAGGATGGTTTCCTGACAGTGGATATGGTATGCCTCTTTTCCCAGCACTAGCATCTGTAACATTCTAATCATCTGGACAATAGATTGAACTATCCCCTTTAGTACCTTTTCCAGAGCTTGGCCATCCCCCATTTTGTTACAGGGAGAGATAGGGAAAGAGACTTATCATCAGAAGTGGAACAAAGGGTTACCGGTAGCTTGGTAGAGCATTTTTGGCAGTAGGGAGAGCATGATCACATCAGGTTCCCAAGCTACAACCTCTACAGACCAGCCTTGCCTGGGGTGGGAGAAGAGAATTAGGTTTGAAAGTTACCGGCTTAGAGCACCAACCTTTATTCCTTGTTTTGATGGTCCAAGGTATTGCCAGCTATGCCGAAGCGTCGGTGGGTACGGGATGTGAAGCTGCGACAGGTTAAGGCGCCATCCGTGCGAAAAGCGAGCATCGGCAGCTGGAAATGACCCCACGCTTTGATCGGAATTCGGTCGCGAAAGAAATCAACCTGGGATTAGTGGGGGATAGAGTTAGGGTTTGAGTTTAGAGTAGATTTAATATGATTGAATATATTTGCTAGTTGGGACATGGGTTTTAAAGTAGACACGAATTAAAACCCACTCCGTGCACCTCGATGCCTGTATATTTCATGCAGCTTGCTCTGTGACTTTTAGAGATGGTCACAACCGTACCATCAGCGACTAGAACATCATAGAGCATGGCTGGTGTAATAGTGATTCACAAATTTAATAAGATGGGTTTTATTTCAGCTGGGTTTAAGTATAGCGCATGGGTGATTACGTCAATAATAGATATATGGCGAGTATTCGAATTCGCTATTACACCGGCATGAATAAAAACATGTGCTGATGTGTATAAAGCTACTTCTCCTAGTCTGGGGCTGATCATGTTCTTGGGGCTCTGGTTAACATTGTATAGTGCGAGGGATATGATTGGTGTGGTTCAAAAACATTTAAATTAGTATTTGAATGCGCAAAAGAGGCTTGTGGTCATCATCGAAAAGATA
The DNA here is from genome assembly GCA_014839935.2 of Entomophthora muscae. Taxonomy (NCBI): domain Eukaryota; kingdom Fungi; phylum Entomophthoromycota; class Entomophthoromycetes; order Entomophthorales; family Entomophthoraceae; genus Entomophthora; species Entomophthora muscae. The sequence continues at coordinate 111,610 of QTSX02005196.1, read as the reverse complement.
TGGCGAAAGATTTTCGTCAGGCTTTTGGTGAGAATTTTTGGGTTGGGTGATTTCAATAAAGGGCAGAGTTTGATTGGCTGTAAGTTCGACTAGAGGATAAATTTATTTAGGATGAGGGGTTGTTTATTTTAAATAGCATATTTCCTGAATATTTATAAAGATGCTCCTGCTTAACATGATGGGTGGTTTCACAGGGAAATGCCCAATTAAGTTGAGCCAACTGGACGGCAATCTTGAAGTTTGTTTGGTACCCGTTATCATTCGCTGGCAGTTGACCATAACATACGCAAACTAAAAGGCAGTTCTATTTTGGAATTTGTCAAACATGGATTCCAACAGATTGAGCATTCCCATTTGGAAGGGACTAATTAATCCATACACTAATGAATCATAGCGCTGCCAAGCATATGGAACTAGACTCCTACTGCTTGAGAATGTTGGCTGCATATGTAAATATTTTAGTTTGGCGCAGCAGGAAAAGAGGCAGGTTTCGAAAGCGTTGTTTGGCTTGTGGGGCGCAAGCTTGCTGGATAGTCAAATATTTAAGTGGCTAGCTTCAGTTCCGATATGGCAATGGGTTGATTTTCTGTCGATCTAAGGGGAACGGCTGGTGTGACGTGATAATAAACCGAATGCCAAATCAATGATTATCTTATGAGAAATATCCACCAAAACATCGGAACTCCCAACAAGCAGATCATGCTATCAATTGCAGTTACAGAGTTCCAAACAATTGCTGGCTGAGCAACCCTATTTTGCTATATACAGGACTGGCATCTCGCTAGCTATTTCTGTAGACTCTAGCCATTATGTTTATTTTTACTCTGCTGTGGAATATTATATCGTGTATAGTGTGGCTTTTGCGTGCAAATGTTTACTTTATAACTCTGGCATGGGTTGGCTTCTTAATGAATTCTGTTCAAATAGTTATTTTCCCGTTTAAAGGGTATTCTCTCGAGTTTTCCTACGACGTCAATGCCTGTCTAGCCAAAGCCTTCTATTTTGTTATAAACCATACCCTAAGTTTCTTTGAAGCAGAGTCCTCCCAAGATGAATATTTAGATTCAGAGACCTTGCTATATGAAGACCAGCTTATTGATAACAGAAAGAACTTGCTGCTATCTGTACGCTTCGATGGAAACTTTGATCTTTATTCCGTCCAAAGCAATCCCCCACCAAAAGGAATAGTAGCCTCGGTAAGGGCTACCCTGGCCAACTTATCCAAAGGTGTATCCCCTTTGCATAACATTGTGGCCTTAGTTGTGCTGCTACTTTCATCTCATCCTTATCCAGGGCGCCACAAGCTGAGAGCCAACGAGAATATTTCTTTTGATAAAGCTTTAAACAGCTTCAAGGAACGGTATCAGCCTCTTTGGCTATCGACTGCTTTTCATCCCCAGGATGTCTCGATCTGTTCGTTAAAAAAGGTAATTGTTTTTTATTTGATGTTTTTAATATTTTGAAAAATGTTAACCACCCTATTACGCATTGCAGACTGACAAGAAGATATTCCCTGAAAGCTATGTTACTCAAACGTATGGCCCCAACTCTAGCATTGATCAAGCAGTTCGAGCGATAGTTGAATTCCAAAACCTTGGTTCACCATATATATACGGTAATAATACTTTTATTTAATTCTGTTTTTGATAATATCCTTTAAGAGCCATGTATTCATTTATCTTTAGTCGTTTTCTCGGGGCCCCGACCTTATCTTCAACGACATGCAGTGAACTGCCTTCCCCCAACCACGTCCGCTCTGTCGATTTGGCTAGATGGGCTTTCGCGATGCCAGTTCTCCTCTTAGAATCCCTAACTTCCTTGGGCTTGGACCCTATTAGACCTCCTACTTGATATTGTTGATAATTACCGGTATCTTTAAATTATACAATATGCTACCCTGCACTTGGCTTTTTTGGAAAGAGCTATTCTGCTTAGTTGGTTCCTCACCTTGCTCCATAATAGATCTTCAATAAATCCACATTTAAATAGTTTTTAGGGAGTTATAAATTTTCAGATCCGGGTTCTCTGTTGAAATCTGGTAAATGGGTCGTCTAAAGTAATTTAGTCTAGTGCCCTGAAACCAAAATAGTTTGAATCCGAGCGGGATTTTATCCAAAGCTTGGTATAAAAACCGAAGAAGTAACCCGTTTCACGATCATCTCACTGGCTTCTATTTTCAGAGTATAAAAGCCTACCCCACAACTTCAATGATGAGTCTAGCAGAGACAAAGCTTTAGGAAAGTATCTAGTTAAACAAGCTAGATCCCAAACGCCCTCGACATCGACCGAAATAACCCCTATCATCCACCCATCCAAACAAAACTTTCTTAGACATGGCTTGAAACCCCTCAAGCCTTAATAAACCCCTCTTCTGGCCCAACTTATTAACTACCGATCAATATAACTTGATCTCAACCCTGACCGGGAAAGTCGACGGCGATAGGTAAGGCTGACAAGTTGAAGTTCATCTATTAACCGGCTAATATTACGGCTGGGCAGATGATACTTGCATCCAACCCCCGAGGCTGAGGAAGGCCCTCAACCCAGGTAACATCTAGCCTTTTTAAAACTGGATTTCGATTCCTGCCCCAACCTTGTAAAAGATTGGGCACAACTGCAGATATCGGAAATCTCGGCCCGGATCTTTTAAGGGGTTGATCCATCGCCCTCCGAGCATCCCAGAGACAGGTGAATCCACCTTGGACACCAGAGGCTTCACTCCCGCGAGAGAAAATGATGCACCTTTACTCAGAACAACTTGCCACCCAGCAAAAGATCGGATGTCCACATTTCGGGCCAAGAGGGGCACCGAAATCAGCAGCTTCTTGCTCGACCCAATCCTTATTCAAAGTATGGCGTGACTTTGTGGGATAGTTACCAGCGGTTTTGTTTCCCAAGGGGCACAGCTCAACCAGCATAGATCTTCGCTGCGTCCAAAGGCATAAATATACTCCCGATAAGTGTGTCAAATGTAGGGGTAAGGATTTAAAGCCCCAAAATAAAAAAAGATAACTGTCACTTATTACTACAAACACCAAGCTTATGTATTGATCTGCATGTGTAGTTGGGCAGTATATAGACTACAGCCACCTAAATTTTTCCCGCAGCAATTCCAGCAACTTCTACAAAGCCTTTGAATAAACAACCCTCTTATCTCAACCCGCTGTCCATGCAGATCAAGGGAATAGCAACAACCCAAGCAAACATTGTACAGCATCATGGATTTACATTAAAAAAGTAGATCAAATATGGATGGGGAAATTAGAGGAAATAGTTTTCTCTGTTAAACTATGGATTTTTAGCTGAGCGTGTATCACAGCGTCTATATAGACATGGCAGTTCCTTTTGGAAAAGCCACCAGGAACCGAGGGTTTATCCTGATGACATATGGGGCTCGTATCAGATTCCTGGAGTCATATTATAGGCGCTTTCACCGGCAACCATTGAAGATAGTTCTCCTAGAGGGAGCAACCGAAGGTGACCCTGCTAATGGGGGCAGGAAGGTATCCCGGCAAATATTTTTTGTCGACTGACTTTCCATCAAACTTGATCCAACTATAATTTTCTTCGTATATAACATCTTTAGCTCTGCAACAATAAAAAATAAAGGCTAAAGGAAGCGTGCTATATAAAAACTACTCCTTAACTCCTTTAGTGCTCATATTTTTTTCCTGGCAGCACAATTTAACTTGATTAGCCTTTAAAAAGGTTATGGTTTAAAGTTATATACATTAAATTGCCAGGAACTGCCCACCATCCACCCATAGGGTTGGTCAGCAGAGTCAATGAGGAGCACGCAAAGGGCCAGGCCAGATAGAGGACTGGTCCCAACTTCATAGGATGGTAGATTGTGTGGCTAATGGAGCCCATTTACCTAGCTGTGAGGTTATGGAACCAATCCTGCCAGTTATTGTCAGGTAAAGAGGCTTAGATACCCTGGGCTGATAAGGGAGAAGAACCATCAGAAACAGCAGAACTTCTTACTTGGGGGCTGGGAGGTGGTGTCAGAGGATGTTTCTGCACAAGCCAATCTGGATTGGGCTTGTCGTCTAGGTAGGCTGGGCATGAGATGAATTATTGGCATTGCGTATAACCCAGGTATGAGGTTATTCATATCTGTCCAAGAGGATGTCAGACAAGGATAGTTCCGTATGCAAGGAGTGGCTGACACTGAGTTTAGGAGAAGTTATCTCAGCCCTGGGCAATGGATTGGGCTCCTCAAGGGCTTGAGATTGATAGAGTGATCTAAGCTGGAATATGGCTACTAGAAAATAAGGAATGAGTTGGCTGAACCAAAGGTTTATAGCAATCTTTATTAGAAAATGGCAACAGCTGTTAGATAGGGGAATCTGGGTTTTTATGCTTCAAGTCTGGTCCCCAGCCTCCATGGGTTGATGCCAAGAAGATTTCTGACATAGAGATTGGTAAAAAACCACAAATAACCTTGCTCCCAATTGACCAACAATACCTGCAATCATTTCCAACAATGCAAGAAATTGCAGCTTTTGACCCAAAAGAAGAAACATAATTTCAAAGGGACAAATTTTTATTAAATGCGGCCAGCTGCCTGACACTAGCACACAGTCATCCGCAAGACAGGCCGCTGCCAGCCCTGCCAACCAGACCCGCCAGGCACTCACAAGCCTGTAAGAAATTACATTCCTTTCCCAAAAGGAAAAACTCAAGAAACTTTAATTCTATCAATTAAGCCCAGGAAAACAAGTGTGGGAAGCACATTTCTAAACCCAAAAGCAGAATAAGCTTTCATTAACCAACCAATCAATAAAAACAGTTCAAAACACGTTTGGAATTGATTAACAAGCACATATTGAACATACAGAGCAGAAGTGAAAGCAAACATGGGTTTCCAAATAATAGTATAAACTCTATTATAAACCAGGGGTTTCAGGGTTCAATCAACAATGCCAACAACATCAAGAGCAATAAATCATCAACTAATGGCTCCAAAAAGCTATCTGTAAAGGCCCAACAATTGGGGAAGTATTTTAGCTAAATAAGATGCCAAGCTGGCCACTTGGAACCCGGTGAGCGCGGTCACAATGGGATAGACCGTCATCATCCATCAAAAGACCTTTGCGTGTACGTTATAACGTCCAAAATTACTGGCAAAATATGTGAGTACATAGTATATAAAGGTGTATATAGCTACAGACTGAGTGGAACGGGGCAAAACCAGTGTGGGCCAGGAGTACTAATTGGAGGAGTTGAGCTGCTCCAGCTCCTTGTAAAAGTACTTGCTAGATGGATCGTTTAATGGCCCATGCAGTTGATAGTGTTGGTGGCCCCTATCCCTAGTCATGCTTTAAGGACAGCTGAGAAGATAAGATGGTTCATCTCCTGATCCTGGGGAAGGGCAGACAAAGCTTAGTGTCTTTAACTTTCTGAAGGGTAAAAGTTTGGATTGATTTATGTGATAACAATTGAGGGGTAATTCTCTCAATGATAGCACAAACTATCATCAAGTGATTGAGCTTTATTGTATACTATCATTCTTGGTGGGGCATGAATAGTGCAAAACAATGAACAGGGAACCCCAAACACTTGATGTTGTCTGGTATTTCCTTTTAGGGGTGGGATTGGAAGGGGTGTGCAGGCAATGAATTGTTACTCTCTGACTTGCATTAGTTTGGTGCCTTATTGGATGCTTTTATGCATCCAAATACAACTTATTCAGTTACTGCATTAATTGTTGTGCTGGGCAGCCTGTTAACCCCATTCAAATTTGGTAGGTTCCAAATTTGGGCAGCAATTCCCCCTTTTTGGGGTTTGGAGAAATTGCCTTTTTGGGTTTCCCAATTCAGCGGTTTCCCCATCTGGCAGGGGTGGACAGTCCTGCTGTGGAGGGTGTGCCGCCCCTGCCAGCTGGGTGGCGGTTGGCTGTGCGGTCTGCGGCCGGGCTATAAAAGCTGAATTTGAAAATAGAAGATTTTTTAATTTCTTTTTTAAACCCTGTCTGTTTTGCGGCAGTTTCCCCAATTAGGGGGAACTGCTGCCATTTTTTGTCTTGACCTGTGGGACCCATTGTGGCCAAACTATTGTTGTCAGGAATATTCCTGGTACTATCACATTGGATCAAGCCAATCAGCAGAAAAGCAAATGCACAAATCAATCCAAGGAATTTCCAGGGGCTCCCAATTACTAATCAGATAAAGAATATTAACCAAGCCAAGGGAACAGTCTACATCCAACCAAGAAAACCGTTCCATCTCATAGAAAGAAACCAAACTGCAGCCCGCATGTGAAAGCCAATCTTACTTCTTCCTGCATTGCAGGCTGAAGCTTGCTGAAGTTCTTTAAAGCAATACTTCTTCACCAACTCTTGCAGGAATCATTGATAACAACCATGTCCCTCTCCCATCTTCACTTCAGTATTTAAGATGACTATTCCCTCCTGAGCAAATTGCTCCAACAATATTATTCCTTATAAACAACCTCAATAAGTATATATTTTCAAAATCTAACTGATTAGGAGATAATTGAGTCCATCCTCAACAACATGAAACCACTCCTACTTGGGTGGAATTTATGTGTGTTAATAGGATGTAGCCAATCAAATGTAAAGTTTGAAACCCCAGAACCAACTCCCACTGAAAAATCTGAGGACTCTATTTGGTACCAATTTTGTCCACACCACCGCCATGCTCCCTAAGTTAAATATGCTTGCTTTCCTCCAATCATCCATCCCAAGGCACATTGGTTGGTCTTGGGATACACCAGTGTATACTACTTGTTAAATCACTTAACTCTCTTCTTAGGAAGATTTATATTTTTAGGCCATTTACTCCTCATTTTAATGATAGGAATTCCAGTAGGATCTACCTTAGTCAAGTTTAATTTGGGGGTGCTTCTTCATTCTATTGGGGAGAAGCTTACAAATGACTGGATCCCTGACAGCTAAAGAGTCTACTTCTTCTAGTGATAAAGAGAAGAGGGCCTCTAAGCAGGCCTCAAGGAACCCCTCCCCCTGGTGGCTCTTCCCCCTCCTTCTTTACTGATTATCAGGAGGAGCCCAAGAAATATTCAAAGGATTTCAAGGCCACTGATCATGTGGCTCAGGATTCACTGGCTGTCTAAACTATCTGCAATGTGCATGGGGAGCTTAAAGTCCGCAAGCATTTTTGCTGTTATTTCCCAATCATTTTGATGAAGGGCAGCCCTGGTTACGCCAACAATAGTTACATCTTCAACTGTAATAATAAAAAGTAACAAGCTAAGAGTAAGCACTTTGTTTGCAAGGATAAGTATTGTGGATCCTGACTGAACACCAAAGGCTGAGAAAGGGTTACTGCTAAGAAGGGGGAACACACTTGTGAGCCCCCTAATAACCTGATCACAAGGATATTAAAGTGGTACCTTGTTCAAGTCATCCCCACCTCTGCCAACCTCTGTGCTTCTGATCTGGCCATCAAGGCCCTCCAGCACCTCAAGCCCAACAATCTAAAGTTGGTGCCAGCCCAGGAACAGCTGGTAAAGTTCATAAGCAATAAACAAATCACAGCCAACCCCCCTCCTCCCAAGGTCTCTGACGTCTTTTTCAAGCTTACACTCACCCACAATCTCAAGCAGCTCCCAATTAGGGAGCACTTCCTCCTACACAACAATGGTCCAGGGTTTAAGGATTGTATAATCTGCTACTCAAATTAACAGAACCTTATGGAGTTGAAAACAGTGTCAACCTGGATATTTGAAGGTACCTTTACCATCTTCCCCCAGATGTTCTACCAGCTCTGGATGATTCATGCCCAGATAGACATCTGGGTGATTCCACTTGTGTTCTTCCTTCTTCCTGGGGCCACCAAGGCCATCTACACCCGCGCTTTCTCAATCCTCTACCAAGAGCTTTCCCTCCTTTCCCTGACAATGATGCCAAGAAGAACCCTCCCCACACCTGCACCAACCCTCCTGATGCTGACAAAGACCAGGCCACCTTGGATGCAGAGAAACAGATAAAGCTCAGAGCTCTGGGGCCTCACATTTGTATCATGGACTTTAAGCCTGCTCAGTTCAATGCATTTGAGCAGCTGTTCAGCAGGGGTGCCACTTCCACTTCTTCAAAGCAGTTGCTTGGAATGTGCAGGCCCATGTTGAGCTAAGTAGGTTGAGCCAGAGGGACACTTTGAACACCTGCAAATTTGTGCTTGCACAATTTAGTGCCTTGGCTTTTTTAAAGCCAGAGCACACTGTGTAGGGGGTTGAGGTTCTCTCAAAGGATCCTTACATAGTAAAGCACTCGGAGTTCAATCCTTTCTTCAAGTACTTTGAGCCCCAGTGAATTGGTAAGGTTGTCACGCAGAGGCAAGGCAAGGCCCGCGCCAAGGCCAGTTGGAACGTTTACCAGGCAGCCATCAACAGGGAGTACAAGACCACCTCAGCACTAGAGGCTTATCACAAGCATCTTAAGGCCAACTTTGGGCTTCATCCAAAGTTCAATAAGTTCTTCTCCCTCCTGCAGCATGAGCAAGAAAAATCATCTCCAAGCTCAGATATCTTGCCAACCGCGTCCCCCCACCAAGCCTACAACTGGTAACCGCCAGAATTAACTCATTCCACAAGTTGACTTACTGAATGTCAAAAAATTGTCAACATTCATTAAGTTGTCATTATTTTAGTATTTATCCGCCGGAATCAGGCATTTCCAAAACTAAGCTAATTTTTCATAGTGAATTATTAAGTCAGAATTGCAAAATTAAAAAGGAACAGTCATAATGTTGACACCATTTAAATAAAGGCTTATTTTAAGCCAAAAAACCAATATAATTTACTATGAAAATGTAAGTTTCTTTGTACTTTCACATTAAGGTTGACTACAGTAAGTAATATCTGGATGTCAACACCAAATAAGAATCCATAAATTTCTTAATAAAATACACAATATTCTAAAAATAACTATTTTTTATATTTTATACTACTGTTTTTATTAAATATATATTAAAATAAGCATTGAAAAAAGATATATGCCAACTTTCAGAGTGTTCTTTGTATTATTTGGATATTTGATGTTATTTTAAACTCACTGGATAAACTATAGCTTATTTCCGGAAGTCCACTTAAGCCAAAACACATATGTTAAAACTAGAAATTATATATGTATTTATAATGTCAACTTTTTGTCAAATTGACGTGTCACCTAAATTGCAACAAAGGGGTTTGGCTAAGCAAACAAAGTGACATAATTTAAGCAAGATTTAATAGGAGAGTTACTATAAAAGAACACTGACTGCCTGAATGTTGACACCTTCACTGGTTTATTAGTAAAACACTGCCGCTTAACAAAAAGCACACATACAATGGTATGACAATTCAGGCCAAAGTACCCAGGGCTGTACTTTAGACTTCCCTCTACAATCCCTATAATTTAGTTTTCATAAGTTACATATGCAAATCTTTAAAAATTTTAAACTTAAAAATAATCAATTTTGGCCTTGAAAAACCAACTCCAGAAAAATTAACCAAGCTTTATAAGTGATTTACATAGTGTTTTTCTAGTTTAATTCTGACTGTCAGTATGTTGACATCAAAATTAAAGTGTTTTTTTATCCTGACAAACTAAATTAAATATTTTTGACTATTGTGACTACCATAATAAAAAACTTTTTATTTAAACATGGTTTTTTCTATTCTTTACAAATAAACTAGCTCTAAAAGCACTTTTCATACTTCTATAAACTATTTAATTAATAATAAAAAATAAACCAAGTGTTTATTATTTAATTTTATTCATGTTTCACATGATTATTTTTATTTTATGAACTATACTCTAATTATTGTAGAACAAATCTTCCAAGAAGCCACAAAAGAACCCCAAGTCAACCAAGAAAGTTCCCAAAGCCTCTGGAAAGACCCAAAGTCTCTACTACAACAAAAAATCAGCCAAAGAGCCATCAAAGAAACAGAAGACAAAGGAGAAGACCCTTGACCCTGAAAGCAAAGAGCCCTCCCCTGCCCCCTCCTCTTCTCCAAGCTGGTATCAATCAGAAGGAGATGAGGTTCCAATAAACAAGCAAAGAAGAAAGAAGATACCCAAGAGTCCAGAACCCCAGTCAAGCCCAGATGAATCAAGATCAAAGGAATCAAGCCCTGAAGAATTAAGCTCATCCCAGTCCATGAAGCGCAAGAATTCAACTCCAGATAATTCCCCTCCACCACCCAACAAATCTGCACCTCCATCCTCCTCATCAGGTATTAATAAAGAAGATATTGATGATTACCTGTCTTACTATCATCAAGCACCAATTGGCCCATGAGATCTCCTAAAGGTTCACAATATATGTAACATCAAAGGAGAGTTTAAGCTCCCAAAGAAGTTCCCTCGGGTTTCCCCTCTAATGTCTGTCAAAGGAGGGGCAAGTTCAGTCTGTCATGGCTATGTTTTTAATTGCAACAATTAAAAGAGAGCAGGAAGAAGCAAGCATTATGTGTATGAAGATAGAAGCTGTGCTGCCAGGATCAACACAGAAGGATAGGATAAAGTCACTAGTGAAAAAGGAGAGCACACATGCAATCCTCCAATCAATCTTATTGAAAAGCTTCTAAAGTGGTACCTCTACCAAATGGTTCTAGTCTCCAAAGACGTCAAGGCTTCTGATCTGGCAGTTAAGGCCACCACACACCTAAGTAATGAGAACCTGAAGCTCATCCCTGACTGCGACCAGTTAGTGAAGTACATATGTGACAAACACTGTGATCTATTCCCCCATAAGAAATCTGCCATGGTCCAAAAGGAGTTAGTATTGACAGAGGAGTTAAAGATGTTCAATGGTGATGAGGTATTCCTTTTACATGATGATGGGCCTACATCAGAGGAAAAATTATATGCTATGCTACACAACAGAACCTGGAGCAGTTAAGAGATTCAGAGACCTGGTTATGTGAAAGTACCTTTGCAGTATGCCCCCGTCTTTTTTACCAACTATGGGTTGTACATTCCCTTATTGAAGGCAAGGTGCTCCCATTTTCCTACTTTCTGCTTCCTGGGGCAACAGAAGAGATCTACACAACGGCCTTTAAAATTCTTCAGGAGGGCATCAAAGCCCTACCCAATAATAAAAAGAGTCCCCCTGGCCATAACACTAGATCTAATCTAGATGATGATGAAAAGGATGAAGCCACTCTTGCTGCAGAACAAGAAGCTCATGATAAAGCACTTGGCCCCTCAACTATAATCATGGACTATGAAACTGCCCAGTATAACGCTTTTGTAAACACCTTTGATGGAGAGGTCCAGGGTTTTTTTTTCATTATCAATAGGATGTCAACAGGCAACTAAAGGGTCTACCTGAGCTCAGCAAGCTCCACCGTCTAGATACATCAGGAAAGTGCAAGTTATTAATTCAACAGTTTGTAGCACTAGCCTTTGTAAAGCCAGAGAATGCTGGACAAGCCTTTGAGCTCCTATGCCAGGATTCATATGCCAAGAAACATGATGGTGCCTTCTACCCTTTCATTGAATATTATGAACCACAGTGGATTGGACATAAGGTCACTAAGCGCTGGAGCAAGCCCAGAGCCAAAGCCAACTGGAACTGCTATCAGGCAGTTCTTAAGGACGAGATTAAAACTACTTAATCTTTGGAGGGCTGGCATAAGCATATCAAGTCCTCCTTTGGAATCAAGCCCAGATACAACACCTTCTACAAGCACCTCAAAGTCCAACAGGGGAAGACTGCTGCATCCATCAGAGATATTGAGAGACACCCATCTAAGAAGAAGAGAAGCACCAAAGAGAAACAATATCAAGAGAAGATCAAGGACGTTGTAAAGGCCAAATATTAGCTTTCAGAGATTAGGGAATACATCAAGAAGACTGCCACAGTTCTTAATGGCAACCACATGATCACAGTCTAGCTTTTAATTAAATATATTGAGTATTGCCTAATTTTTTATATAGTTCTTATATATTAAGTATAATATTTTTAAATAATTAGTTATTCTAAATAACTCATTAATAATTTATGATACTGTTTTTATAAAATCATTGATTTTCTATTGATAGTTTGATGCCTTAGACTGTATTACATGGCCTATATTGGTATTTTACTAGTAAATTATATGTTTTTTTGTAGTTTTCAATATAGAAAAACTTCATATTACTGTTTATGATTATTATATTTTCCTATAATATGTAAATTTCTATGTAGTATCTTTTTGCATATCAGATTTTTTATCTTTATAAGTGATAAAAAATATTTTATAGTAAAGATAGCTGATTTCATAGTGAATTATTTTTGAAGTGTATTTTTATGAATTTTTTTAATTTTCATGTAAATTTTTTATGGACTTTTTAAGATCTATGTTGTCACATTACCTAAAAATTATTTTGAAGCTTAATTTTTATTAAGTAAAACGTTCAGGAAACAGGTTTCTTCTTATTAAAAAAGTGTTGACATTTAGTAGTCTGCATGAGTTAAAACTTAATTCTGACTTTTTAATGCTGTTGACATTAAAGTATTTTTAATTCTGATTGTCAACATATAGTAAGTTGACTTGCAGAATGAGTTGATTCTGGCAGTTGCCTTACAACCTGATCCACCCTCTTCACCAAGGCCATCCAGGGTGCAGCCAAGCACAAGTATAAAGCCTTGAGCTTAAGCAGCAGCTTGAGCTTATTGCCACTGCCCTCCTGGAGGGGGCTAAAATGAAAAGGGGAAAGAAGGATGCAGAGTAAAATTGCTTGCTTGCTTGGTTATATGATTTTTACCTTTAACTTTTAACTTTTTAGCTTTATTTTTTACTTTATTTTTTTGGTTTTAATTTATAATTTTTACTTATTTTAAATATGAATAACTTTAATGAATAACTGGTAAGCTTCAGATGAATAATACTTGTTGAAAGTGAATGAAATATCTTAATTTTGCTAATTTACTAGTAAAACATAAGATATCCACAGGTGTGCTTATATAAATTATGTAAAATAAATATTATAATATTTTTGTTTTTTGTAGTGCTTATATTATTTTATTTTCCTTTATTTTTTATCATTTGAACTTTAATTTTTATGGTAATAAAAATATTTTTATAGTAAATAGTGAAAATTAAATAGTAAATTGAGAAAGTTGCTTATTGCTCCTAATTATTATTAGTTAAGGTATGTTTCTATTAGATTTTTGAGTTTTCTAGATCAAATTTAGTATAATATAGTAAATAAAGATTAAATTTTATATTAAAAGCTTTTATTTTATCAAGTACTTTTAATTGAAAAAGTGTCAACTTCCAGGAGTTGATCAGAAAAAAACAAAATTCTCACTTTACTTACAGTAGTTTTCAAAGCTGTAGTGCTAAGAAAAATTGACACAGATTCAAACAAAATATAAGTGAGCCCAACTATATTGTTAATAAATAAATTTATTTCTTTTAATTTTGTTTAAATCTGAGTTGATTTTGATTAGTTCCATGGCTTTGAAAACTACTGTAATAGTTGACTACCATGGAGTTGATTTCACCACATTTGCCTTCACAGGTAAAGTAACTGTTGTATTATCACCCCAGTTGATATAAGGATTTTAATGCTAACTAAGCACATAAATACCAAAGAAGAACTCCAGCTGTATTATCACACTAACTGGTCTAAGGATGCCTATACCACTTGGTATAACCATCCCAAGGAACCACTCCTATATCATTCCAAAGCACTAGCAAGGGGCGCCATACTAATGCCTAAAAGGCAAAAACTAAATAGCAACCAGCTTGGTTGGAAAAAGCCCTAGCCACTAAATCTGGGCAAGAAAAAAAACAAAACAACAAAATTTATCTCCGTTAGGCAACATTTCTCTACTTGGACAACATCAGCTCATCCAGTAAAACAGCTCCACATGTGGATCATCACACATATGTTTTTGAATCTTTCTGGTCCCATTTTATGATTCTGATAGGGTCTTTGCATGATTTGCCATAACTCACTTGTTGTCAATGACCTGATCTAAATTAATCAATATATTGAGGGACTGTTTTGGTGTCTTTTGATTCTGGTTTTTTATGACAGTTAATTTTAGCTAAAATGGCATTATCTGTGACACACAGCAAGTTTTATGTAAACAAACCCTTTCTTTAAAAAAACATTCTCCCAACTGCACTAATGATTTGCTGTGCTAGTGTCAGGATACCAAATCCAGGTAGCAGGCTCACCAGCCTTGGCAGCCAACATATATTGTTGGGAGGAGAGTAATGCCCAACATAAGAGATATCAGGATCATCATTTCTGATTATCATAACACTCAGCTTTTCAGAACAAAGGTTAGCCAACAGGAAGATCATATTGGGTATAGCAATGGGAGTTCTTGTATCTTTGGAGCTGAGAAGATCAAGAATTTAAAATTGATAACAACAGACAAAATCAACAAGGAAATCAATTCTTTATATTATTATAAGCACAAGAATGAAACCCAGTAGGCAATTTTTAAGCAATTTTCAACTTAAACCAAATTTGAAAGCTGAAAAAGATTATATTAACAACTTTTAAGGCAATTTTTCTTTCAGCCAATCAGAATCCAAGCTTTTCTTTGCTAGCACTAATGAGGTTAAGCCTTGACATCAAGTATCTGTTGTTGATCCTGGGTGTTTAAAAGGCCCATTTGGTTCATTGTCCATCATTTAAACTGTTTAAACAGTTGGTTGATTATTCCTGGTTTCTAAACTAGCAGTTTTTACAAAAGTTTCATTTTTAACTCTATTTAAGGAAGTTTCTCTGTTTGAGAAGTGCCTGATATTTCTCACCTGCTTCCATAACCACTATCAAACACTCAATATTCACAACTTGCTACAATTGTTTGATTATCTATTTTACCCCTCCTATTTAAGCAAGCAATGCTTGAACTTTAAAATTTCTCAATCAATAAAGCATTCAAACCTTTTGACATGGTTTTATTATATTTTAGTATTCCTTTATTAACCATGACACAACCTAATATCCCTATCTTTGAAGATCCTGGGTTTAAATAGTTCTTGATTTGGATCTTAATTAATCTGGTATATTCCACTGTCAACCTTGATACTAGACCAGATACAGGGACTAAAACCAAGTATTTCCAGGAAAGAGAATGGTCTCTTGTAGTGCCAGGAAGATGGTACACCACTTCCTTGTTTTCTGGGTACCCTCTTGTTAAAGAAACCTCAATAATCATCAATTAAGCCTACCACTACCAACATCTCTCACCCCCTGGCTACTACCTTCTTGTTACCCACTTAGGGCTTACATGTTCCTTGGTTTCTTCAAGCCCCTTTTAAGTTACTATAGATTATTTGGAGAAATATTCCATCTGGGAATGGTTTCCTTTCCCATTGTATCCATGTTCACTGGTTTGAATCCTTCTGCCCTGGTCCATTAAGTAGGAAATCTGCTCCCTACAGGATAATTTCCTGAAAAGAGGGGTGCTAACTTGAAAAGATAAGAGTCTAAATAGCTCTATCAGGGCCCAGTGTCTAGTGGTGGGTACCATGATGTCAACCAGTCCTGCTAGGATGATGTAGGATATGCCTGTATATTGGCTGACAGAGGGAGGGGAAAGATATGAGCTGGGGGCAAGTAGTCAGGGTTGGGAACAGGAGGTGGCTAAATTTTGGTTTGATAAGATGTGAGGTGATTGTATCTTTCACATAATATTGCTATGGAAAAATAATACCAGGCTCCTATGTGATAGCTTTTCTGTAATGTTCTCAGTCTAGCCAGGCAATAAAAAAAGAGTATATTACCCAAGGTAAACTCCATGAAATCTGGCTTAAGGTGTCACAGTAGTTTCCATAATGCCTGGTATTACTTGTCCTAATTGTAAGGCTCAGAAGCCGGGTAAACCATAGTCTAAGTTGTCCAAATTGACAGATTTAAAGCAAACTGCTGATCAGAAATGGGTTACTGCCATACCAGTTTGTTAGCTGAATTTGAATAACCTGTGCAAGTTGACACTGATAAATAGACATAATCTGAAAGTCACTTTATACAACCTCATTTATCAGAAAAGTCAACAGAAATTAATCACTCAAGGGTTTTTTGCATACTAGAAAAAGTACTCTCTGAATGATGTAGACGGAATAGGAGACATGGATCCAGGTGGCATTGCTTAGTCAAAATTAGGTACATATTGGAAAATTTTCACAGCTCAACTCTTAAGAGTTAAGTCCTCCCTAATTTATCCAATAAACTAAATATTCTACTGGTCTAACTTTATTTTAACATGCATCCTGTAGTTGGCCTACTCTGCTACATCCCTTAAAATTTTATCCTAATTCAAATTATTACAGGAAGATGGGTCCCACTGTGGGTACTTTATTGTTGGCGGCTCCTCATGTTACTCCAATGCCTCAGAATCTTGGTGTCTTCCCTGCTGAATTGGAAACAGAAACAGTCCTACCTTTGTAATGTCCAGAGTTCTACACATAAAACACTTTAACTCTTTCTTATGCCATCTATCTGGGACTCTTTTGGTTAGGTTTAATCATCTTGTTGAATCCTAGTGTATATTTTGTAAATTTTACAAAATGATATTTGAAGCTTTGTTGGTGGTTAATCATCAACTCTATGTGGATTTGGGTGGTAATTCCCCACCACATATAGACTTCTTCCTATTACAGTAGTTTTAGAAGCTATGGCAACAACCAAAAATACCTCAGATTTAAACAAAATGATTTCAGATTTGAGCAAAATCCAAGTTGCGCAAGATTCAGGATTCAAATAATTTAAATATTTTTGGTTAATAAATGAACTTTTAAACAAAAAAAATTTCATCAGCCCATTATACAAAATTATATCAAACATCAAGCAGTGTAGTTTGAACCACAAAAAAAATGAACTGGAGCAACAAGTGAGATGGATGAAGGCCATCCCAGAGTATATTATAGTCCAAGCAGGATTTATATGAGGCACTGACAGAAGGACTAAAATGAAATGAAATTTGAGCAATCTAGAAGCAAGATTCCACAAGCACAAAACAAAATGAACTCACACAAGATGTGTAGTATGAGCAGCCTAAAATAGAAAACAATCAATTTAATAGCCAATCAACAGCTATCCAATTTAGGAACAGAGGCATTTTATCCATTTTCATGGCTCCAGATTTGTATGAAAAAGTTTTGAGAACCTTTTGGACTTGAGATTACAATAAAAATAAATCATTAAATTTTAAAATTTCTACTTTTAGTGATTTTATCCTAGGTTTTTTACAATGGTTTTTAACAGCAATATCTTTGACAGCGCCAGCAGCCAAGCCAAGCCAGCAGCAGCCAAACCAGCTTCAATGGAGACAAGGCTCAGAATGTGGAGGTACCTGTTTACACCCAAGCCTTTGAGGTGGATAACAAGGAAGCTAACCTGTAACTGACCCCTGACCCATATGGCTTTGACTTGTTCAGTAGTCACACAGTGTCTAGCTCTGCCCCTGCTCCCGTATCCACCCCCGCACAAGCTTCCCACCAACCAACCAATCAGGATAAAAACCTTGATTTGGAACATCTTCCTGCCGCTAGCCAGCCTGCCCCCCATACAGCCAATCAGGCTTCAGCTCCCCCAGCCCAGAGCCCCAAATGCAGAATAATTACTGCCCAAATTCTCTAAGAAATTGTGGCACAGAACCTGCAGGGTCTGTCATGGGACCAGATTGCTGCCCAGTTGCAATTCACCCAAGCCACAATAATGCGGGCATTCAATAACTTAATGAATAAGAGGAATCTGATTGGGACAGCCAAGAAGCCAAAGAAGGCCCCAAGTCCCAGATAACTGAGGCCTACCCAATAACGCTTGACCTCCTCCAGCGGGACCCCAAGCTTCCCCTAACCCAGGTCCGCAAGCAGCTTGCGCACCATAACATATGGGTCTCTGAGCGCATGGTGCAGCTCTGGATACATCAAAAGGTGGCTTCCATATGAGCTCTTACAAATTTTGCCGGCAACCAATGGGATGGTGCTGAGGATTCCCTGTATGATATTGACATTGAGTCAACCCTTGTCTGATGCCTGACAAGTTTGTCAGATGACATCATTTTCATCTCTTACTATAAGCTATCCATAGCTTTTGACAATTTTGGTGCCCAAGAAAGAGCCACTGCCAAGAATAGAAGGAATAAGGTCAAGAAAGGGATGTTTATTGGTGCATTTCTGGCTGTTTCAGCTAAGGGTTTTGTCTACTATCAGAAAAACCCAGATTTCACCAATAACTACAAGTACAGTCACATCCTCAGTGGATTACTCAACTCCTGGGATGGCTCAAATTCAAAGCATTGGGTTTTCTTGAGCCACCAGATAGAAGGTAGCTCCACCGCCCTTGAGGCCATCCAGGAACACGGGCACCAGGCCTCAGTATACCCTGCCGGTCACGCAGACATCCATCTGTCTGATGTTGTCTTCTTTAACATTGGATCCACACTATGGGAGCGCCACCCTCAGCCTTTCAACGACCTCTATCTTGGGGTCCTTAACCACAATTCTCTCTTTGGTCACCAAAATGGTGGCTGACTTGTTTGCCCAAATTGTCTTCCATGTGAACATGGGCAGCCAATCACGTAAGGATAAGCGCCTCCCACCCTGTGCCACAGCCACCTACCAGCTCATCCAGCCAATGTCAGACAAGGAATATAACAAGCATTATATGGCGGCCATCATGCATAATCCTTCTACCCCTACCCCCACAACCCCCACCTTCCAGCCCCATCCACCCAATCCCAGACCCCCAAGGCCAGCACTGCCTCTATGTCTTCCTTCCCACATCATTCTGCCTACTAGGCATCACTCTTCCCCACCCCAATAAACCTCCTGTTGCCAATTTTTTCTATTTATGTTCTCTTTGTTTATAGTTGGTTTTATTCTTTATGTCCAGCTTATTTCTATAAAATTATATATTTACTATGCTGTGTATATAGATCCAGAACACATTTATTTTTAGCACCCAAACACAGCCCCTTGTAAAATATTAATGACAATTTGGTGAACAGCTAAATTTGAATTAGAAAATTATAGGTCAACTGTTTTTAGATAAAGTTGTTACTGATCCAAATTCAAACCCTTGATGATAAAATTTGAGCCAACCAGGAGCCAAGTGATAAAGTGATTTTTGTGACATAAAGGGTCATTTAATAATTCTTTGATGCATGTGCACTAATTAATATGATTAGCTGGTTATTTTTCTATTATGCGCCATTGTTGTTGTGGTGAGTTGTTGATGGACTAGTGCTAACCCAGCAGCCAATTGGGCACTAGCCCATCAACAACTCACCACAGCAACAATGGTGCACAATAGCAAAACAACCAGCCAATCATATTAATTAGCGCACATGCATCAAAGAATTATTGAATGGCCCTTTATGTCACAACAATCACTTTATCACTTGGCTCCTGATTGGCTTAAAGCTTATCATTAAGATTTTGAATTTGGATCAGTAATAACTTTATCTAAAAGCAGTTAACCTATAATTTTCTAATTCAAATCTCGCTGTTCACCAAATTGTTGTTAATATTTTCACAAGGGGCTGTGTTTGGGTACTAAAAATAATATGACAATTAAGGAAACAATGCCAACACAAAGCAAACACCACATATTGAGATGAGTGTAAATGTCAGGAACCCATCCTCTTGGAAACATACCACCCAAAAGGTGTATGGCTGCAGATGGATTCAACCCTGTGACTAGAGAACCAATTGAAACGGAGACTATTCTCATATGAAATAATTCTCCAATCAGGCGGTATCAACCCAAAAGAGGATTGAATCTTCCCAAAATGAAGTAAGCTCCAAGAAAACTGAGAAGGAAAACAGAAGCCAAATGATGGAGTAAGGAAGAAGCAGGCGGACTGGCCCCCATGACCTGTGGTTCCTCTGTAATGGGGGGATTCTGTGACAATGGAGTAGTGGTGTACCATACACCTGGTATCACTTGGCGCCATGACTTTTCAAGGTAATTAGGAAGAGATGAACCAGAATTGGCTCTGGTTCCAAGGGATATGCTTGCAGTAAAGGACTGGAAAAGGAGCAACCAAACCAACCATTTATACCCAAATGGTCCCCATTGGGAAGACTTGGGTAGTATCATGGTATTGGATCTCAAGACTGGAGAGCAGGCAAAAATAAATCAACTAGGTAAGGGAAATTGACTTTATTAACTGAACAATCAAACACCCTGATAAATGGAGCCTTTTATAGGCTGTTTAAGAAGTTTTTTAAATTGTAGTTCAAGGAGAATTGGTGCAATATTGGGGAAGTTGGGGCAATTGGGGAGGGAAACTTGGCAGGGGGAGCTTTGACTTGAATTTAAAAAAGATTATTTTTAAAATTAGAGCCATTTGCCCCTGCTGCCCCTTCTCAAACAGCTAGGTATCATTTACCCCAGCTGTTAGAGGGGCAACAGTTTGGGGAACAACTGTTGTTTGCAATTTGGGCCCCAGAAAAGATAATTCACTGTTAGGTGTTTTCTCATTAAGTACGGAGCCTATAAGTCTTTTAACATCATTTGAGTTCAAAGCAAAAGTGAGTTCAAAAGCTCCTAACGCGGTTGTAACATCTGATTGCCTGCAGGAAGCTATCTCATGTAGTGGCAAAGGTAAGTTCAAACCCAATATACTAACTTTGTTTAGGCGTTTGCCAAAAGAGCAAGAGAGCCTGGGTTTGATCCCTGTATGGGCAGAAAAGATGACCTCTGGAACTGATTTTCTGTCTTCAGAAGGTAAAATAGAACTGATACTACTTCCTAATAACCCATTTTTAGGTCCTAGAAAAGCACCTAATTTAGGAGAAGAGTTCCCTGACAATGGAACTAATAAAAATTCCTTGTTGTTGTCAGAAAAAATAGGCAATGCATTCCTGACAGTAAAACATATACACAATGGATAAAAAGATGAGATATTGTAGTAAATGGGAAACAAACAAGGTAAACAAAGAGGCAAAAATATCAGAATAACACATATTTTATTGGGGTGAAAGCTATAAAAACATATGGGAAGGTTAGTAAAAAAATCAAAGGAGAGAACTTAAAAAACTACTCAAAGACCTCAACTTGGCAATTGCCAAAATTAAAGATATTGACCGCAAGGTCAAGGAAAAAGTGAAGGCTGTTGTCCTTACAGGGGACAAAGTTGAAAAGGTGTCTGCCAAGTCACTCATGGCCAAGATGCCAGAAACCCCCAAAATAACAATTGTGCGTCTTCTTAACTTTCAAAAAACTGTAGTTGATGGCCTCTGGTTCAAGTCATTTGCCCTCTCTGTATTGTTTGTCTGGGTTGACAATCCTGAGATGTATGCACATCTCAAGCCAGCCAAGCAAGCAAAAACTGAGGATAAAGAATTGCCCAAATAACTGCTTACGTCAAGAATGGCCAAGACTGCTGAAGCTGCTGTCAAAGAGGAAACACAAGAAGGTAACCTGAAAAATAAAATTAATAAAATTTTCTAAATACTTACCTTTTTTTAGAGAACATAGACAGTGAACTCTGCCAGGTTCTGGTTCCTTTTGTCCCACCCACCTTATATTCAAATTATGCCACTCACATAGCCAAACAGCTCTTTTTGTCCCCCCTGTCTTGCAGGAGCTTGAGGATAGGATTCACGGTATCTTCCTAATGTCCAGGGAGGCATTGGCTGGGCTTACACATAATGAGGGGGCATTTGAGTGAGAAGTTACTGCCTACAAGAATGCCTAACTAATCCGCCTTGACCTGGTGGTCCTCAGTGGAGTTTACTGTGTAAACTCCATTGAGCTTGTTTGGGACGTCCTGGAGATGCTCCCATTCAAGAATGTACCAGAGATGGGTCAGGCTCATGTGGCTGCTTGCTTCTGCTTTCTGGTAGAGCATACACTCTCTTACCTGCTGGAGAACTTTGGGCACACAGTAAGAAAACTAGCTGTTGCATCTGCAACAGCCATGAAGAAGACCAAAATCCTCCTTGCTGACTTTGGGCTGGCCTGGAGTGCCAACAAGACAGGGGTCCCTCTGGCAATGGAGCTCATGTTTGCCAAGACAAAGCACAAGAAGAAGATTAGTACCATGTACAATAAGTTCTGTAAGTTTACAGAAGCCTTTGCTGGGCAAAGGCTTCACCTTGTTGTTTACCTGGGGTTCCTCTTTTACTTTGAGATGGCCACGTCTGTTGAGGACCTGGATGGGGTCCTCCTTGGGATTGATGAGGTCAGGCTCTCCCTGGATGGGAAGAAGGTCCCCCTGGATTACAACTCAGTGGTCCACGTTATCCAGGACGCCCTGGTCCTGGCTGGAATTTACAGGTTTGCAGCCCCACCAGAGAGGCTGCTGCTTCACTCCCACCTGACCCTACTACCTTTCACCAGAAGACAGGAGCATTTTAACCAGGGTGTATCCACCATACACGGTGTGGCGGTGGAGGTTGTGCGCCACCTCCATTGTGGGGTGGGTACATACCAAAGGACTCACTATAGGTGTACACAATAAAAATATGATTCCAATAAATTTTATTACAATTTATATTATTATAAATTTTTTATAATTTCTATTTTGGCAAAAACTTTTTGCAAAATATATTGCAGAAATGCTTTCATAAAAGCATAAAATTATATGGTAATAAAATAAATTCTAACTTGTGCATTTTACATGTAATTTTTTATTTGATTTTTATATTTACTTGATAAGAGTAATATAAATATATTCACTTAATCCAGTATAAAGTCTTTGGGATAACCTCAGATGGCATAGTAAAAAAGTTAATATAAAATAAATAAATTACTAACCTCCATTGATGGTCCTGCTGAATGTGATTGCGGGCTTGGAAACATCTAAAATATAAAATGATAATTAATAAATCTCGAATAGTAAATAAGAGAATATAAAAAAGTTGGACACACTAAGCCTTTAATTGATTGGCTGTTTGTCTAGGCACACATGGATAAATGAATCAGTGTGGTCATAGAATTTGGCCACAGTCTAAGCTGGGAGGGTGTGGATCCCAGCCTGCAGCAAATTAAACAGGTCCTTTGTCCCAGTTGGGGTTCCTTGCTTGACAACTTGCTTGAGCCACCCAAAGACTTCCTCAATGGGATTTAGGAAGAGTAAATAGACAGGGAGGAAGAGAAGGCGCAAATTTGCTGTGACCGATTGCTGGGGCCCACTGCAATGCGGGTGTAATCATTGGGAATTTCTCAAGAATATCAGCCACCTTATGGAGACCAAAATTGTCCAGCACAATTACGTTGGTGAAGCCCAGGCTTGTGCGCCTCAGGTGCTCCTGGAATAATCAGAGAAATGATAGGAAGGTCCAGCTATTGTGAGATCCCAATGTCATTTGGTACAGCTTTACCCCTTTGGACTGAGGAGAGCCACCATTTAATAGGTTGTGGCGTGGACTGCAGCACGCCAAGCCATCCTGTCATTGTAGCCTTTTGGGACATACCCATACTCATTGTGCATTGACAAAGCAAAAGCTGATTCATCAATGTAGTAGAATTTGACCGTCTCCTTGGCTTTGAGGGCAGTGTACGCCTCAGCGTATTTTTTCCAAGTCTTGATGCTGGTTGGGCTGTTTCTATTATAGGGAGATACCCTAAGATTTTTTCAGGAAAAGCACATCCCCTTCACCATATGGCAGTAAAAGGAAATTGAAGCCTCAACCCCAAAAGTAGATTTAACCATGGCCTGTATATTTGCCAGCTCAAGATGGCAATCTTGGGTTATCCACTGGCGGATTGTTCATTTGTGCTCCTTGGTGAGCATGGTGAAAATGTGCAAGGATTTCTCCGCAGCAAGGACTTGGCCAGTATTGATGAACTTGTTGAAGGTCTTGCTGGCGTACTTGGGATCCACTAAAACAATGGCTGCGGCCACCTTGTAGTCAGCAGATTCACACATTAGCTTAAGCAGGATGATGCATTTGATGTCAGGGATGCGCTTCTGGGAAAGCTTAGCAGGAGTAGTTGAATCTAGATCCTGATTGGAAAATGGCTTGAAAGGCATGGGCACCTTGTTGTAGAAGGCTGAAGCTTTCTTTAGCACCAACTGTCCCTCATCAGTTCTATAGAACTCAGGCTCCTTGTCCTCTCCCTGATTGCCATCACTGAAGTAGAACTTGTAGCTAGTATCAAGTACATGCTTCACCTTCTCTAGCATGGCTGACAGGACCAACTCTTGCCTGTCAGGATTCACCTTTTCTTGTAGCTGCTATTCTTTATCCACATGTATTTGGCTTCAAGGTTTTTCTTAAGATCAACCACAATCATTCTGCTTTTAGTCATTCAATTTCTCCTTCTTCTCTCCTTCATTTGCCACCTTTTGGTTTTAAAATTGGGTTTCTTTAAGCCTAATTATAGCCTAAATATTGATTAACATTATTTTTGAACTCCTCTTACTTTCTGCTCCAGATTTGAACTCTGGATCTACATGCATAAGTTAACAATTTGGTTTTTGGACTCCTTACCTTTGACTATATGCTTGATTAAGTTTTTTCAATCTTTGGAGCTAGTTTTTCCTTCTCTTTTGCTTGCTTGACAACAACTAACAATCACCGTAACTGTCTCTCTCCATCTGGTGCCCTTTATGCAAGTTTAACTTTTTTAAGTTAACTTTAAACCATTTGTGTTGTCTCAAATCTTTTCCTTTACCAAGATGCCTTAACCTATTTGGATTAACTCCATTATTTCAGATTTGCACTTCACTTTTCCAAGCTAAATAAAAAGGCTTGGTTTTCCAGTCTCAACAATAAGTTAAGATTGTTTGACTTGCACCCCAAAAAGGTGCTTGTTAGGTTTTGTGGCTTGTGTTCCTCTTTCAATTTTTAGTCTTAGTTTATCTTAGTCCATGATTCCTTTTGACTTTCTGCTTCACCAGCTAGGTAGTTTTTATAGTAGCACCCACAATTCAATTGTTGATAGCTTCTATCCCCCTGCTAGTGCAAACCATTTCCCAGACTTAGAAATTGACTTTTTAACCAAATTTTCAATCACTAAGACTGGTCTCTATTTTGTTTTCTTAGGGTTAATCAATTTTCTTAGTCCTTATTTTACTTTGTATAAGCTCTTAGGAGCCTTAGTTCAGTTACTATTGCAAACCTTGCCTACCTTTTTGTATTTGACCAATATAAAAATTCTTGGATTAAAGGTTTTAGTTTACAATAATTTTTCCCAAGCCTTCAGACCTTACATTGCCGGTACGCAACGTCAAACAAATACAAAGTAAGTTCTCCCTCCTTGTTTCTAACTTTCTTGGTGAAGGTAACCTTGGTGGGCTTCTGGGTCAGCTTGGGGACCCAAGTGTTTATGCTCTGCACCCTAGCAGCTTGTGCTCCTCAAACCAACTGTGTCAGTGCAGTGTCACTATCAAACTCTCCTCTCCCATCTCCTTCCCAAGTAGGCATTTGTGTTGCACTAATTCTGTTCTTTGACCTGCGGGGCAACCGCAACTGTGGCGCACAAAAGGTACAACGGTACTCTGTTGCTGTGTTCCTTCCATTTTACAATTTAATAAAATATTAAACAAAGTTCAATTAAGTTACTCCCTAATTTTAATTTTTGCTTTTATCTGAATATGGATATTCAATTAATATTTTTTCCCACCCAATATCCCAATTATAGATTTTTTATTTCTTAATTAGTTGTTTCTGGTTTTACAACACCCATTTTTGAATACCTGAAATAATTTCTACCAATTTCCCCAGATTTTACCCAAATTAAGCACCCAACACAATATTTTTAAAATTTATGTTTCAGATTGTGTGTCTTATTTTATGTACCTTGGTATCATTATTGATTACAATCCATTGCACACACTGACTGAGTGATTTTGTTTACATAGTGAGTTGCTATTGTGTTTTGTTTTTGGATTGAGTTTTGACTCACCTTGCTTGGGTATATTTTGTCACTGATTCACATATTAAACATATGTACACCAAAAGTCAACTCACACCATTTTTTTGTGAATCAATGTATTTTGGATTGTATTTTGAATAGTTTTGCTTTGCATGTGAGCCCTTTGTTGCTGTGTTAACTCATTCTGCCCATTAACGCCAATAACCCCTGTTAACAGAGTGTTTATTTTAACCTGATAGTTGGATTTCATTCAAATCTTAAATCATTTTGTTTAAATCTGAGATATTTTTGGCTATTGCCATAGCTTCAAAAACTACTGTACCTGTTGTTTCCCATCACATAAGGGGGGTACTCAGAGAAACATACTGGGTCATATGATGCTCCTGGAGGACAATAAAATGCAGTCCAGGTTTCAGTTTCTTCTGTGGACAGGTGGAAAAACAGGCTGATTTTTCTGTTGGCACAGTATTAAAGTGAAAAACAACTAAAAATAAATACAGAAATGATTGATATAACCAAGGTCCCATAATCTCATAAATTTCAAAATGGCAATATTAATTTTAAGGGCAGCTTTGGAACTTTAAATCATCATTGATGCTTAGTTTTCACCCTTACTATGATCCCATGCTATCTGAGTTTTGCTCAGTTCAATTGGACAAAGAGTTACAGAGTCAGGATCTATCCCATGGTGTGTTAAATCCTCTTGTGAGATGATCCTATTCCAATGGGAAGTTGGCAGTCTGAAGTCAGCTTCCTCATTTCCTGTCATATTTCTCTCATCTAATGCTTCTGATCCACTGACAGGCGTCATTTGGGGAAGGAAGATATTCTGAAAGTCTTTTTCTGTCAACTGATTTTCAGTCAACTTTAACCCAACTATAATTTTCTTCATATGTAGAATTTTTAACTTTACAATAAATCAAAAATTTAAATATAATCTATTTACTAATAAAATATATGATTCATATTTAAAGTAGTTTTAAAATCTATAGCAACAAACAAAATGAACTCAGATTTTAAAAAAATGAATTCAGATTTAAGCAAAATTGAAATGAACCCAAAAATATTGTAAACCACTATAAATTCATTTAATTTTAATTTTGTTTAAACCTGAGTTTATTTTGTTGAAATAGGATTATTTTCAGGATACCAGGAGTACTGTGGAGCTCCAGCAGGCAAGGGAGGAGTCAAAGTAGGTACTAGCATGGCCCACCAGATGATGGGACCTAACTTTATCAGATAGGAAAGGGCCTTCCCAGCCACAGTCCAGGGCCAAGCTACTGGCAAGGAAGAGTCAATCAATCCTTTGAATGCCAGGTATAGCACTCCCAGGAATTGACTACTCTGACCAGTGGCATCAGAAGTGGGTGGGGTTGAGAGGTTTAGTTTGGGTGTCAGGGGTGGTTTCATGAGGACCAGGTAGGCAGCAGGATTGTTGTAATTCCTGTTGAAGATCAAAGGGTAGATGATGATTGCTTTGCTGTCATAGACAATTTGGCAGGGTTCATTGGGGGCTTTTGGACAGGTGTACCACTGCAAGTCTTCCAAGGTCCAGGGTTTGTGGTCAGGGTTTGGGGGATACTCAGTGAAATGCACAGGGCCAAATGAAGCGTTGGGCGGGTAATAGTAGTCAAAGGCTTAAGTTTTGTCAACTGGAGTCTGGCTATTTATCCCTGTGGTTGGGTACTGATGCTTTGGTGCTTGAAGATGGAAGAGTATCAAAAATATGTATGGAAACAGATTGGTGAATCAAAGGTTCATAACAACTTTATTGGTAAGGATGACAATACAGAACTTTTTCAGGTGCTTCTGACTTATATACTTACTCACATGCAAGTGCCTCTGGGCATTCTTTTGGTGCTAATTGTGTGGCAAGGCTTGGCGTCTCAGTTTCTGCTATTTGGTTGGCTGCTTCATGGTCATTTTTGGGGTTTTAAGTGTTGCAACATCTTTGATTACTCCCTCTTGGGGAATTAACGCCCCAAGTAAATCACTGCACAACTCACCAAACGGTTCACCGTCCAGCCAATAAACAGGTGGCACCATTATCAGTTAACCATCTATGATGAGGATCACTAAATCCAGGTCCTAAATGGAACACAACTTGATTGAGCCTCATGACTCAAGTGGACATTACTCAGATAAGCCCCATGACCTCCATGACATACATGGACAGCATGTGGCTTGCCATGATACTATATATTAGTCTATATTCATATTCAATAAAGTATCATTCTCTTCTTAAATCTTCCCCTTATTTCGTTTATTATACTTCTCAGAAGTATAAACTCAACAGTGGTAGCACAGGTAGGTTATCCATACCTACCCAACTCAAAGGAAAAATTCCTCCCAAGAAAAGAACCCAAACAATGTCACTCCCTAACGGCTGGAGAGATTATAAAGTAGGACAAGATGTTCCCCCAGGCCTTGTCAGCTACAACATTGTTCTTTTACCCATTGACCAGTACAACAATCTCAAAGCCTGAAGACTGTTCCCCACCACGCCAACTACAACAGCGCCTATGCAACCTGGGATACCCAATATTATGTTTCAACGCTGACGTACTGCTGAAATTGGTATCTTCACAGGTCTATGCCATGAGAACGCCTCTCTTTGGATCAACAGCACTGAGAGCAAGTTCAAACAAGTAGAATACCCCCAAAGGCTCTGGGTCAGCAAGATTGCCCTCCATGTCACAGGGACTGCTTCATGTTTTATAACCAAATGGCTAGCCCAACACCCTGACCAAAAGGAAAATTGGGAAGTGTTCAAGGCCACATTCCTTGAAAAGTTCTCCATGAAGGACTTGGACGTTGTTTCATGACCAAACATTGGACCTTCAAAATGACAGGAACCATCAAAGAATACATTGCAGCATATGAAGGACTAGGTGACTGTGCACCCAACACCATCAACTTTGATGAACCTGGGCCATGTCTGGACTTCTACAATGGCCTTCCCACACACATTAGACGTCAGTTCTACATGATTCACTGTAAGAACCTCAAGGATGTATTCCTAGAGGGAAAACATGCAGCTTAGAAGTCTAACAACCTACACGCCACCAACAAGCGTAAGGAAAACCCTGCAGCTAGAAGAGAGCCTCTCCCTAATAAGAAAAACAACCAAGCCCACAGTACCCAACCTCAAAACAGAAATCACACTGCAGAAGCCAACCAGGCCAGCACTGAAGATACCAACAAAGAGGGAAAAGCTCAGGGGAGTGCTTAGGCAAGCCACCCTCCCCCACTTCACAAGACTTGTACAGATAACAGGATGTGGACTCAATCACCATGTTCCAAGTTCCCTCCAGCAATCCTCTACTGTTTGCCGCCCAAACTGGAAATAAACTCCTTACCTATCCTTTCTGTTTTTGCAGATACCAGGGCACAGCACTATTTGACACTGGAGCCAATCAATTGCTCATCAACAAGGAGGGAAACGCTCAGGGGAGTTCTTAGGCAAGCCGCCCTCCCCCACTTCACAAGACTTGTACAGATAACAGGACCTGGACTCAATCACCATGTTCCAAGTTCACTCAAACAATCCTCTACTGTTTGCCGCCTAAACAGGAAATAAACTCCTTACCTATCCTTTCTGTTTTTGCAGATACCAGGGCACAGCACTATTTGACACTGGAGCCAATCAATTGCTCATCAACAAGAGTTTTGCAGACCTCATGAAGTTACCTACCACTTGAAGTAGCATCAATAAATTTATCATGGCAGACAACTGTAGCACACCAATTACCCACAAAACAAAAGCTTTCCGCACCTGAATTGGAGATGTACCAATGACACTTAGCAGCCCCATCATACCAATCCCCAAGTACAATGTCATACTTGGATTGGATTGGATGAGAAAGACAAAGCCTCACATTGACTAGGACAGTGCCACCCTCATCATTCAGTGAGGAGAAGTCCACAACCATGTGTACCCAACACATCTTGACACCCTCATGAGGGACCAAATATTTGTAAAGATCATGGAAACAGAGAAAGAAACTGACACCAGCAAAATCAATTAGAGCACATGTACATATGAGAACCCAATTAGAAACCAGCTAGTCAATGAATTTCCCTCCATATTCCAAGAAAAATTACCCAGGTTGCCCCCTGATTGGGGTATGCAACATGAGATTGACCTAAAAGGTAGCATTCCTAAAGCACGACCCATCTGCTGCCTCACACCATAAGAAGATAACACCCTAAAAGCTTACCTTGACAAAGAACTCGAGAAAGGCCTCATCAGACCCTCAAAATCACCCTTTGGTGCCGCTGTCTTCTTTGTGGTGAAGAAAGATGGAGGCCTCTGCCTGGTCACAGACTACAGGGCCCTCAACAAGGTCACAATAAAGAACAGATATCCCCACCCCTAATTGATGACATTTTGATGCCCTGGGGAGGGGGGGTCCCAAATCTTCACAAAAATTGATTTGACAGCAGGTTACCACTAAATTTGTGTGAAATCTGAAGAAATTCCAAAGACCACATTTTGAACTAAATATGGATCCTTTGAATGTGTTGTCCTCAATTTTGGAATGACAGATGCTCCAAGTACCTTTGTAACCTTCATGAATGAAGTATTCAAGGAACATATTGGAAAAAGAGCAATCATCTACCTGGACAACATCATCATTTATAGTCCCAACCTGCAACAACACTGGGAAGACGTTTGCGCAGTCCTCTGTACCCTGGAAGAAAACCAATTGATTGCCAAACCGTCCATATGTGAATTCTTCTCAACTGAACTCCCATTCCTTGGCCATATCATCATCAAGGACAGTATCAAACCGGATCCAGACAAAATATGCGCTTCAACAGAGATGCCAGCCCCAAGGAATAAGAGCAAACTCCACACTTTCCTTGGAATAGTAGCCTATGTATGCAGGTTCATCCCTGACTGGGGCGTCCTAACAGCCCCCTTGTCAGCCATCACCAAGAAAACAACTAAATTTGTCTGGACACCCTACAAGACCAACATTTCCACCAGATGAAGGAACAAATGGTTAAAGCCCCCATCCTATAATACCCAAACCGCAAGGGTTTCTATGAGCTAGAAACTGATGCCTCTGAATATGCCACAGGATGAGTCCTCTGTATCCAAACGGCCCAAAAGAACTTTCTTCCCATGGTATATGAATCAAGGAAGCTAGCAGACGGCAAACAAAGATACCCAATACACAATAAGGAATTGGTTGCCATAATACACTGCCTCATAAAATGGCAATGATATCTGGAAGGAGCCCAGACATTCAAAGTACTCACCAACCACAAGTTGTTGATATTCTTCAAAACACAACAACACCTGTCAAGAAGACAAGCCAAATGGATGAGTCTCATACAGAGATACCCCATGCAAATTGAATACAAGCCAGGCAAGAAAATGCTCACTGCAGACGCCCTATTAAGGCTATACAATAAACACATCCTTTGCACTGATGGCAACCCCAACTGGCCCATGTTAATCATGGGGAATCTCCAGGAAGGGTTCCCACCTGGCACACCAATAGACATCCAAGAGAAAGTCCTCAAGAACAAACATCTGTTCAAAAACGTATATGGTACCCTTCACCAAATACTTCCAAATGGTGACACTGTATCATATGTTCCGTCAACATAAAAGATTGATACAATCCTCCAATATCACAGGGACTTGGGACACACCAGTAGCAGAAACTTGCATGAATACCTCAATACACGCTACTGGTGGCCCAACATGCTAGATGATATCAGAGAGGTACTGGAACAATGTGAGGTCTTTGAGAAGTACGCCCAAACCAAAACTCCACCCAAGTCAATAGTACCCGTATCCATCACACAACCCTTCAAGTGTAAGGTCTCATGGTCTGGGGAAGGTGGTTGTAAACTAAAGCTTTTAACCCAGTTAGATTTATTTTAGTCAAATACAAGAAGGTAGATAAGGTCTGCAATAGCAACTGTACTAAGGCTCTTAAAAGCTTATAAGAGGTAAAATATGGACTGAGGCGGTTTATTAACCCTAAGAAACTAAAAAAAAGTCCAGTCTTAATGATGGAAAATTTGGTCAAAAAGTCAATTTCTAAGTCTGGGAATTGCTCAGCACTAGCAGGAGGATTAAAGCTCTCAACAATCAAATTATGGGTATTACTATAAAAACTACCTAGCTGGTGAAGCAGAAAGTCAAAAGTAATCATAAGATCAAAGATTTAAAACTTAAACTAAAATTGGAAAGAAAACACAAGTCATAAAACCTAACAAGTACCTTTTTTGAGGTGCAGGTCAAACAATCTCAACTTAGTGTTGAGACTAAAGAAAACCAAGCCTTTTATTATGCTTTGTTTGGGATGCAGAAATTGAGGTGAAGAGTTCAGCCATTTTTGGTTAGAGAAAACTCTTAAAAAAGCAGAGGTGGAAGGTATCAATAATTTAAAATTTAACTTGAAATAGTTAAATTCAAGGTAAAGGAGACCAGAAGGAGTGAAAGACAGTTACAGCAAAGCTCTGAAGTAAGAGCAAGCAAAAAGTGAAGGAAAAACCAGTCCAAAAGCTTAGGAAATTGAATAGTAAAAAGTAAGCCTTTTGGTGTCAGGATCACTCCTGACATAAGCTCTGAATAAGGATCAAAGCAAAAAATAAGTACAGTCTAGTGCAAAAGGGGAAGAATCACAAAATGCCTGATTGAGATGCCATTGCTTCATTAAGCATGATGTCATGGTTGCATAGATGCCATAATTCATGCAATCATATCTTAGCTCTTAATCAACAAATGCCAATGCACAAACCCGCATTAAAGAGCTCTTGACAGCACCCAAAATTTATCTTAATGAATTAAGTCAGGTCAAAAAGGCCAATTGAGAGCTAAATTGAGCAAAAGCGATCCCTCCTGCATGAACTCCTGTTGCATGAAATGATGTCATTAATGCAAGTGTATCTCAGTGAATACAAAATCAAAATGAATGATCAACCACTCATTTTGAAGCTCTTTGTATTTTGAGCATCATTTAATAATAAATAAGTACCCGTTAAGAGACCACCTTGCGCGTAAATCCAATTGGAACACAAAACCTTGAGAGGAACCCATTAGATAAATCCCAGAATTAGGGGATAAAAATAGAAGCAGGCCATGCAGTCCTTGAGCAATTCAGGAACAAAATCCAAACCCTGGCCATCAATCCTGGAACTAACCAATGGGGATCCAGGGCCCAGATCACATGGCTTGTTCCAGACTCTTGCCAAACCTTACTACCCAGTCTAAAATTAGATCTTGAGGAAGACTTATGCCCATTTCCCCTCATGATAGTAAGCCATTGGCTACAACCAAGAATTGAAAATCCAGACCCAGATAGTAGAAGAACAAAAGTTATAATATATTCCAAATGTCTGATTTCAATCTTCATCACCCAGTCTTTTGAGATTCTCCATTCCCTGCTTGCACTCCCACTTGCAAAACTTTGCGCAGTGGGAGATACTATAAATAAACACCCTATGAATATCTGATAGCTAAGCTATCATTGAAGTTCAACCCAATCTCTTGCTATCTATTTTTCTCTTTAATTATAGAAAGTAAGTTCTGCTGTGTATTTACAGCTGGGCTTTACATTCAGAGCCAACTTCCTAATCTTCTTGTGTAGGACCAGGGTTTGAAACCGGGTAGCAAACGGTAAGGAATGGGTCATTATTTTTCTTGTTATGCCTAGGCGCCAGATTTATTCTTTTGTAACTTAATTGCATTATTCATATTCAAATTATTCAGAAGCTTAAAATACAATCAACAAATTCCAAAACTTTAATTGATCTTGGACCTAGATGATTTTTTTTAAAAAATAAATCATCAATTTTAGAATTGAAAATTGCAACTTATAGTATTACTGAAAATATCTTAAGTGCTACTACACACTACAAACCAAAAATATTTATGATGAGTTGCATGGGAGAGTAATAGCAGCCCCAAAGCTATAAATGCTATTACCCTATCTTTGGCTCATCATAAATATTCTTAGTTTGTTTCAGAAAAAAATGTTGTTGTTTTTGAAAGACTGATAACTCTATTTAAAATACACCCTCTAGTAAGCTGCCCTACTTCATGAACTTGCCCTAGTGCACCACTAGCATCTTCTGATATTTTTGTTTCTCTGGTATCATCACGTGATTTCAAATGATAAGTTATCTCAGAATATTCTGAGAAACTTTCAAATGTTAAAGGTGAAGTATACAACTTCCCATTTTTCATCAAATATGAAAGATTAATGCGCAGATTTTTAACTTTGAGCTCTTTCCTTATAGGCCTAACTTTTCTCTCATAAATATAAAAGAATGACTTTTGAGAAATATTTGAGCCTGATAGCGCTGATTTATATAACTTTTTTCTTTTTTCTTCTTGCTCAAAAATATTTTTAATATCATTTATATTCTTAATATAAAAATGATTTTCTTTCTCTTTTAATGTTTTTGATATTACACCAAAGTGACTATCAACAATGCTTTTTCCATGACATTCCACAAAACAATTATATTTTATAGAACCCTTAATATATTTAGGTGCCTCTTTAAACAAGTAATATAAAAATTCATATGATCTAAAATGATTTCCATTATCAGTCCATACTTTTATATTTTTTATTTTTTTAAATCTATCTAATTTAAGAATTTTTATAAAACACTCACCTGAAAATAAAGAATCATGTGATAATATTTCAGACAAAAAATCATGATATTCATATTTAATTTTATTGTTTTTCTTAAAAACTAATGCAAACCCTAATAATGAGATTGGTTTTTTTGAATAAAAACAATTATTGGTCTCAATTGGACCACCTCCAACCTTTAAGTTTTCTTTATAATCTATAACTACAACACAAGACTCATCATCTAATTCATTAATATCTTTTTTATATTCACAATTTTGATGAACATAAAAGTCTTGGTGCTGATTAATAGTCTTTAAGTCATTGTCTATAGATTCTGGTAATGGCAAGTTTTTACTTTCACATTCTTCCTTCTTCTTTTCTAGTGAATTTTTTAAATTAAAAATATTGCACATATCAGTTTGTTTTTTACTTTTTATTATATTTTTAGGGATTAATTTATAGTAAGTAGAAATTGAAACCGAAATTTCATTTTCTATTTTCATATTTTCATATATTTCTTTTTTTGTTTTAAGTAGAGAGTATTTAATTTTAGTTGAGTAATTACTCATCTCTTTTTCTATATCTTTATAGATTTTTCAGGCACTTTTTTTGTAAACTGGCTTGTTTCAAAAGAATTTTCCAGCAATTTTTTAATTATTTTTTTAGTTATTTCTTTTTTAATGAATAGTTATTATTTTTTTGGCTTTTTTGTTTAAACTTACATTTTTATTTTTATTTATTTTTCTTGAGTATTCAAACTCACCTTTGGTTATATTAAAACCCATATAATTAAGCTCTTTTAAAGAGTAACTGGAAGTAACCAGAGATTGCAAGGCTGGGAGATGTTTTTGGGGAGAAGATTTCATGAGATCCTTTAAGTTTTCAATGAACTCATTGTCTTTTTGAATTCAAATAGTTGGCAGGAACTGAGCTTTCCCAAATTCAGTTTGAGTAAGGAAGTGCTTGATGAAATTATCAAGATCATCACCAGCAATAAAGAGGAATGCCTTTTTTAACATTGCAATTCTCTCTCTTTTGTTGAAGCTCCCAAGGAAAAAAAGGGTAGCATGGCAGAAGTAAATTTAACTGAGGACATGGTAGTATTTTGAATCTGTAATTAGGTCAGATCTCTGAAATGCGCCTTAATGTTGGAGTAGTTATGATCAGAATGTGGCCTTTGAATGGGGTCTTTTGGATTAGAAGCTTTGTGGTGCTTTAGCTCTTATATACCAAGCTAAATGACACCATTCTAAAAGAAATGGTATGATAGCTTTTATTATAGTTTGAACTTGAATTTATGTTTGCAGAATTGATTAAATACCCAGTTTTCATGCACAAGTGATACATGTGAAGCAGCTAAACAATATTATTACATCATATCCTCTTTGTAATCAATGCAAATCAATTAAAGTGATGTATTCAGTTAATTGTAACTCTTCCGCATATTTTTAAAATGATAAAATATTAAAGAATTACATTTAAAGAATGCTTAATTTGAGGTTTGAAGCTCACTTGAACCTTAAAATCCAATCTAAACAGTGATAAAAACACCCTAACTTCAAACTATCATAAAATCCTAAATATTGAGCTTTTTAAATAAAATAAAATGTGAAAATAATGCTTTTGGCCTATCTTTAATTTTGTCAAATAAAAAAAAGCTGTTGTATATTAAAAAAGAGTATTTATTAGCTTTGAAGTGATCTACTTTATATCATTAGATATAAGCATATAATAAAATCTGGATTATACTCTTTTAAATTACTTTTGCTTTAATATTGAGCATATTATACACATTAAAAATCTGTCCACCAATAAAAAGATAAGATTCTTAGCTTCATTTTGATAGTTTACAGTGTAAAAAAATATTAATTTTTCATTGAGTTATTAATGTTTTAAATATAAAATATGTAATTAGTTACTTTTTCAAAATCGAACTGTTATGCTGCGACTTGAGCAGCATGTGCATTAGAAAATGGCCTAATCCCTAAAATAATGACCCAAATGTTTGGAAATAGTCTTAACCATTATTTAGGTCATAATTTAGCTTAAACAAAGCCAATCTTGGACTCTAAATATGGAAAATGAAGGTGGAGAGTAGGGGATTTGGAATTAAGTGAAGAAAACAATCTTGATAATACTTATCAGCCAATAAAGCAGATAAATATAAAAAAACAGAGTAGCAGCTAATAAAAGGTGAATCCTGACATCAAGGTATAGTCGTTGGATATTGTGGGACCTATTCCTGGTGAAAGAAAAGGCAAGAAGTATATCATCACAACCATTGACTATGCAACCAGATGGCCTGTAGTGCAATCCACAAAAGAGCACAAAGGCAATGACGTAAGACAATTCATTGGCAAGGAGATCATAGCAAAGTTTGGAAAGCTTGACCTCTTAATCACAGATGGAGGCACCAAACTCAAAGCTATTGACATCAACATCTATCTTGCCAAAAATGGAATAAAAAACGTCACAGCCAGCCCATATCACCCACAAGCAAATGGATGCATACAACAACTAAACGGCTCTCTATTGGAAGCCCTCAGTAAGTTATTGGCCAAAAATCCAAAAGCCTGGGTCAACATGCTACCAACCGCCCTTATGGTCTGCAGAACACAAGTCAACCGCAATACGGACAAAAGCCCTTATGAGCTTGTCTATGGTCAGAAACCCTCACTTATCAGTACAACCACGGGACCACAACTGCCACTTCCTAAGAAGATAACAGACAGTAATGACCCAAAGGTACTAAAAGCCAGAAGAGACCAAGAAAAGATGGAGCACCAAAGGGTCCAGAAGGAAGCAATCCCATTACAACAAGAAAGGTTCCAAGTTGTAGATGAGATCTGGGTTGTCAATCAAAGACAACACAAACTAGACCCAGGGTTACACAGACCAGGCATTGCCATGGAAGTTAAGCCCAATAACACCTATCTCATCAAAGAAATTGGAGCTCAAACTGAACTGAAACCTATGCACCACAACTGACTCTGTTTGTGTAAAGAAAGAACAGCCAAACAAAATTCAAGGCTCCCTGTGCCAAACACCAAAATGGACCAATACCAAGCCCGCATACCAGATACTCTCAAGAAAATCCCCAAGGCTCTGCCTTCCAGTACCCCAGGGAAGATGTCACATCATCTTCAATTACTCCCTCTTGGGGAAATGACGCCCCAAGTAAATCACCAAACGACTCACCAAATGGTTCACTGTCCAGCCAATAAACAGGTGGCACCATTATCAGTTAACCATCTATGACAGGGATCACTCAATCCAGGTCCTAAATGGAACACAACTTAACTAAGCCTCGTGACTCAAGAGGAACATTACTCAGATAAGCCCCATGACCTCCATGACGTACATGGACAGCATGTGGCTTGTCATGATACTATATATTAGCCTATATTCATATTCAATAAAGTATCATTCTCTTCTTAAGACTTTCCCTTATTTTGTTTATTATACTTCCCAGAAGTATAAACTCAACATCAGGAACAGTTGTTTGGCTATTTGGTGGTCTATCTTAGCTTGGCTGGTCATTGGTTCTGACAGGTTTGGCTTCAGGAGTCATGGGGTTTTTCCTAATCTGATCACCATTTTTGGACTGGCTTGACAGGCATTCTTGAGGCAAAGAAACTTGATTAAAAAAGGGTTCCCAATTGGGAACCCCAAATTACTTGAAGGAGAGTGGGCTTGAACTGGGTTTACTGGGCAGCTAAAATTAGCCTTCCCAGGCCCAGCCAAACCCACCAAGGCTTGGGCGTAGCTTTTGGGGCCCAGAATGGGGCCCACAGCTGCCACCAGGACAGGAATGGTTCCCACACCTGGATTTTTGCTTCTTGAAGCAAATCCAGGTGCAGGTGAATCTTGCCCACCTGCTAGCCCTGCCTGGCGGCTAGGAGCAGGTTTGATTCCTGCCCGGGGCTTTGAAGCTGTTACTTTTGTAACAATTGTTTTTGCTTGTTGCCATAGCTTTTAAAACTACTGTATAATAATTTCAATAATTTTAATATTTTTTGTATTTAAGAGGCTTAATTTTAAATTTTTTCCTTTTAAAAACTAATCAAGTTAAATTTCACTGATAGGAAATAAAATAAGACCATTACAAGTTTCAAAGAATAAATTTTATAGGAAAATCTTTCTTTATTTTGTGTTTTTTTTATTTTGAAAAGTAAAAAAATTACATATGAATAATTTTTAGTTGGATCATATTTGACTGAAAATCAGTTGATGGAAATTAACTGTCAGAATATCTTCCTGCCCTTGTTATTTGAGGATTTATAAACTATTGAGTGGGGTAAACTCTGGTGCTGCTGCCTGTTCATTGGTTAGCTGCAAAAATATGGGCAGATGGCCCAAGCGCCTGCAAGATCAATGAATTCATTTGAGGAGGGTTCCAGGTTCAATTATGTTAATTGTAGAAGAAATCCTTCTTTGAAAGAGATTTTATTCATGACAGCTAGAGTAAATAAGAACACAGGTAAAAGTTCATGTTGTAAAAGCAGTGGGGTTGACCCCCAGCAAATTTCTGCACAAGAGGCCACATGTTACTCAACTTGATTTCCCTGGCACTCAAAGCCAAATGCAGAAGTCAACTT
This sequence comes from Entomophthora muscae, assembly GCA_014839935.2. Taxonomy (NCBI): domain Eukaryota; kingdom Fungi; phylum Entomophthoromycota; class Entomophthoromycetes; order Entomophthorales; family Entomophthoraceae; genus Entomophthora; species Entomophthora muscae. The sequence goes on along the minus strand of QTSX02005196.1, from coordinate 72,647 downwards.
GGATTACCAAACAAAGATACAAGAACAGATGGCAATCTCAACCAGGCGACAACTTCATTTGGTGCTTCACTTGTTAACAATATCAAGTCACCCCCTTGCCTAATCCAATTGATCAATTTTCAAAATCTTGTCCCTCTCAAAACAATTCACTTCAATTATATAATCCCTCATAACCCAATATAGGTATTATCTAGTTTCCCAATATTTTTCCATGTAACTCTGCTAATACAACACATTTACAACAATATGAGCCAATATATAGAAAACCAACCATTTTCAGCAACAACCTGATACCAAGCCTACCACTTCTAAAGAAGGTGCCAAAACAATACAATCCAAATGAGCAAAGAACACTAATAGACTAACCCAACAAGGAAAAGAAAGGAGTCAAAAGAAAGGCCATTATACTCCAAGTTGAGAGATTTTAGATAGGGGATAAAATCTGGGTAGTCAACTGTGACCAGCAAAAACTAGACCCTGGCCTAAGAGGTCTAGGTACTATCATTGAGGTCAAGCCCAACAGCACCTATTTTATCAAGGAAATTAATAATATAATCAGCCCTCAAGTTAATGTTTCACAACCAACCTGGATAATAAAAGGCAATATAGGCACAAAGAGATTTCTGCCTATCAGTATCCAAAGTTAAACTGGATCAATGCAAGTAATACCTTATGAACATCCTCAAGAAAATACCCAAAGCTCTGCTTTCCAAGATTCCAGAGGGAGATTTCACAACATCTTTGATTAATCTCTCTTGGGAAATCATTTCCCCAATAAAAGTTTGCAAATAAAATGAAGCTCCTTACAAGGCTTTCAAACCTCACTATGAAATCATCAAATGAAAATCATGGCAATAAAAGCAATTGCAAGTAATAAAATGTTAATGAAAAATGGATAAAAACTTACATTTAAAAGTATTTATATGATATGAAGTTTATATGGTTTAAGCCAATATCTCAGTCCGAATCAAGATATTTCAGGGCTTCGTTTTCTTCTAAAACCTATAAAGGCACATTGAACTGTGCTCGAAAACAAGCTGGGATCCATGATTTTAATCACATTACTTCAAAGAGGGAGGTTTATTTATATTCGATGCGGTGAAGCTATCAGCTTAAAAGAATTCTATAAATATAGTAGAGCTTTGACTTACATCATGCTTGATGAGGCTCACGACCATGCCACAACAAAAAGAGCCAATTCCCTATAAATTTAAAATCGAAATATTCATTTTTTTAAAAAGCGGGTGAGACTTATAGAGGATGAAAAGAACTATACTCAAGCCTTGGATTAAGCTTGAAAACTATTCAATGGCGTACGAAACAATACAATGTCGCTGATATTCATGCATAATTGCCCTCAGAAGTTTAGCGGCTCGCAGCAATGCCGAAATAAGCAAATAATATTAATGACTAAATTAGCGAGCAGCTCAGAGAACATATCAACGAAAGACTTCTCAAAGCATTGTGCTGCTTACATCAATCATTGCATATAAGCTAAGCACACCACACAAAACAATTCCAAGGCAGATTCACGGCTAGTATTAAAGGAAGTAATAATCAAGAATCCAAACATCAATCGAAGCATGAATCCCAAGGTCCTCTTTGCACTCTTCTCTCTCATTGTTGTGGATGCTGCCCCTGTCGAGCGTAGAACATTTGGTAAACTCTGGGAAAAGAAGATGGCTTACTTGAATGCCATGATGGGCATCAACACCAACAATAACAACAATGACAACACCAACGTAAACATTAACAACAACAATAACGATAACAGCAACAGCGATAGCAACAACTCCATGTCCAGCAACAGTGATGTGTCTGATAATGACATGTCCAACAGCGCAATGTCCAACAGTGGTATATCCAATGGCGACAACAACGGAGGTGGTTCTCAGAATGGCTTTGAAGAATCTGGGTTCTGTAACGGGGCATCCTGTGGAAATTCGTTCACCTGTTTGGATGATGGCTCATGCGGAGTGCCTTCCTCACCTTGCAGAGGTGGCTCTTGCAGACCAGGCAGACCCACAAGAAGACCTCAAAGAAATACCTGCCCTGAAGACGACCCAAATTGTGACATGGAGCCACCTACATATCCTCCTCCTAGCAATGGATCTGGTGGCTGCTCTGTTGACGACCCTTCTTGTAACGAGGACATATCTGCTGATTATGCCCCAAGCAGCGGTTCGGGTGGGTGTTATGAAGACGATCCATCATGTGATGTAGAATCTACATCTTATCCTGAAGGCAAAGGATCAAGTGGCTTCTCAGACGAAGAGCCCATATCTTATAATCGTCCTAAATCTGGTTCCTACTAATTTATAATATTTCATAATCATTAAATACTTCTATCATTTCATATTTAAACTACTTTCTGAATTAAATTTGCTCTTTTAAAAAATCTTAGTATTGACAATATTATTAGTCTTAAGAAAAAATTAGCATTTATAATGTTGAGGATCTGGATGTACAAGTGTTCTGGCAATTGCCAACACAAGTAACATCCAGTCGTTGCCTGGTTTGGCGCCAATCCAATATAAAGTTTGATATTCCCAAATTGGCAGCAAGCCAATTTCCCATGAATCTTCCAGATATCCAGCTATTCTAATCTGACTCACACCTTACCTCCAATCATTGATCCAACTTAAGTCCCTGCTACATCAAACACAATATATAAGCCTAAACTATTATCCAATTAAATTACTTTTCTTCTCCAAACCTATCTCCAAGCTTTCCCAGAAGTGGCTCATCATCAATAATATAAAAATCAACCAATGAAATATTGTGACTGTTACAACTGAACCTTTTATAGTTAAGTACTTAGAAGTTAGAGGAAGATAACCCTAATAGGGGGTCAAAAGGGTCTGAAAAAGAATATCTATTTGGATATATATCAAATATTTATGTTGTGAGGGGAAGCCATTGTGCCACAGAGTGGGACAGTATATGTGAAATTTATAATAAGGTATATATTGTCAACATTCCAATTAAGGAGCTCCAGATCTCACCAATGTTAATGTGAATTGAGGTTGAGCCATATATGGAAATATAATATGCCCTTATACTTGGGGCTGAGAAAAGGTATAGTTTAAACCCATCATAGGGTGACTGTAGAGTGCCCTGCGTATGTCATGAGATACAGTGATAACTGGTTTATCTAACTTGTATGGTTATAGGTTGCCTGTATACACAGGATCCTCCAAAATATGCTGAATTTCAAATTATTTGGTGTCCTATTATATATGTTCTTCTACCACTTGTGCTTTGAAATTTCATTTCATAAGTGAGGGTGTATCAGCAAGGAAACTTTGGAAGTTGTGAACAATATTAATCCATAATTTTTTTCATTTATGATAACCATCTTGGGTACCAAATGCTAGACTGTTGAGGTTGAATTATGTGCCATGATTAGTTCTTTTAGTTCTTGTTTTTATACTGTTATGTTATGAGATCATCAAGATACCAGACTGCTGATTAAAGAGACATATGTGATCAGGCTCATTACCTTGAGTTGCTGTACCATGTGAAGAGTTTTCTCTAAACAAGTGATTGTGTGTTGAAGCCTCAGTTTACTACTATAATGGATAATACCATGGAGTTTGGAATTGTTTGTTTTCAGAAAATCAAGAATAACAACCACTAATTTCAGAGTAGCCCCTAAAAAAGATGGATAACTTAATTATGGCTATTGATAACAATTGATTAATTTAAAACATACAAAAGCTCTACTGGAATCTTCAAACAGGGCCCCCAATCCAAAGAAATCAGGTAGTTTGGTGTTTTAACCCCAAACCAATTTACTATATCACTTGGTTTTCACTTGCTGTTGTAGGGTTGATGACAAAAAAGACTCCTGCACAAATCATCATTAATTCTAAGCTTAATACTGAGTGAAACCTCCAGAACAACAGTAGTAGTTCAATAAATGCAAGAGAGAAATGCTGCTTAATATCCTGGTGTTATAGGATGAGGAATTAAAATCCAAATACTAACTACATTAAAGAGAAGTATAAATTGCAAAGGGGAGATTCTTAAGGTAAGCTTACCCAAAGTAAAAAAAAGTTAAATTAAAAAGTTAAAGTGATTAGGAAATAAATGAGTTCAGAAACTGAAAGGAAGAAGCATCAACAGTGGAAAAGAGAATTTCTTATCAAAAATCTTCACAAGAAAATTGGGTTGAGAGAGAATTCAAGCCTGAATATAAGGATACCAAGTGTATTGCGCTGATCCATCGGATGATGGAGAGGCAGAGACAGGTACAGGCATGGCCCACCAGATGATGAGATATAACTTTACCAGGTAGAAAAGTGCCTTTACAGCCATAGCCTGTGATCCAGCTTCTGGCAAGGCAGAGCCAATCAATCTAGCAAGTGCCAGGTAAAGCAATCCCAGTAATTGACTACTCTGACCAGTAGTATCAGAAGAGGGCAGGGCTAAGGCAGTTAGTTTGGGTATTAAGGGTGATTATAATGGGACCAGTTAGGCAGAAGGGTTGTTGTATTTCTCATTGAATATAAGGGGTATATAGAGATTTCCCTGCCATTGTGGACAATGTGATAGAGATATTTGGGATTGTCAGGGTGGGTATATCATTGCAAGTCTTACAAAGTCAAGGGTTCTTGTTTGGGGTTTGGGGGATATTCAGTGAAGTTTACAGGGCCAAATGAAGCGTCAGGGGCAGTATTAATCAGGTGCTTCTTGGTCTCCAGATGGAGCTTGATGTTCACCTCCTAAGGATGAGTTTTGGTATCTGGGCAGTTGCAGATGAAAGAGTCTCAGAAATATGTATGGGAATAGATTGATGAACCAAAAGTTCATAACAAACTTTTATTAGGTAATAATGACAATACTGATCCTCACAGGTGCTCTTTGCTTATATAGCTACTTACCTGTAGATGCCTCTGGGAATTTCTCCTGGGCTATCTTGGTGGCATGTTTGGGCTTCTTGAATTATGTCATCTGGTTAGCAGGCCTGTAGTTATTTTTAATGTCTTCAGGAACAGTTGTTTGACCTTATAGTAGCCTATCTCTGCCTGGCTGGTAATTGGTTTTGGCAGAACTGGTTGTATGTATCATGGGACTACAGTCAATTTGGTTACCAATTTTGGTTAGGATTGACAAGCTCTGATGAAATAAATATTCTTGAATAAAATAAAGGTTCCCAATTGGGAACCCCAAATTACTTGAAGGAGGGTGGGCTTGAACTGGGTTTACTGGGCAGCTAAAATTAGCCTTTCCAGGCCCAGCCAAACCCACCAAGGCTTGGGCGTAGCTTTTGGGGCCCAGAATGGGTCCCTCAGCAGTATGTATGGCAGGATTGATCCCCACACCTGAATATTTGCTTTTTGAAGCAAATTCAGGTGCAGGCACAGCCCTGCTGTCCATAACCCCTGTCTGGTGGCAGGATGAGGGTTCAATTCCTGCAGGGGATTTTAAAGTTGTTACTTTTATAACACTGAAGCTTGAAAATTCATTGAATCAAAACAAAAATTGGCCAGAAAAAAGGCTATTCAGAAGAACTTTAGAAATCACTATTTCTAGCAAAAAGATAGAGGATTTATAAATAGAGATTTTTCTGAAAATATTGGTCTTTGATATGTTTAACATAAGCTATACAACACTAAGCTTTAAACTTGAAGCTAGAAGCTAGTTAAATGATTTTGAAGTGACAATGCACTCTAATGTGTATCAAATTATGTGACCACTATTTATGGCTTTATAGCCATTTTTCAGAGCTTTTTTAGCGCCAAAAATAAACCCAAATAACTTGTGCAGCTTTTTTATTCACTTGTAGTGAGAATTTGAAATTTCTGCTTTAACAGTGGGCCTACCTACCACCCATATAGTGTAAATTAAATGATTTGAATCATGAAATGACTTAATTATCTTATGACAAATTATTAAATCCTTTTTTTCTGGCATTCAGGGTGATCAAATCCCTTCAAGTTTGAAACTAATGCAAAAACTGTCACAGATAAAGCCATCTTAACTAGAATCACCCACCCAAAGAAGAAAGCACCCAAGCAGCTAGCCCCAAAAAAACACATGAAGAGTCTGGCTGATCTAAACCAAGCCATTGACAATAAATGGAATGTGACAAGGCATGTGCAGGGTTTGCCAATTTTATCAAATGAGTCAAAAAAGGCTTGGAAACCTCAAAAACAGGTAATTTGGAGCTTTTTGGTCCCAAAATCAATTTATGACATCAAAAAATTTTCAGTGACTTCTGGAGGCTTGGTGACAAAAAATGAGGCCTGCCATATCATTGCCAAATCCTAATTCACATATTGACTTCCAATTCCCTAGAAATACTTTATTAGTTCAGTAAACACTATAAAATTAAAACCAATATCAATTTTTAAAGTTTGCAGATCATTATCCACAAATTGAAGTTCCTTCTTTCTTATGTTTATATGCAGTATTGTGCAGTTTGTGGCTACAATTTTGTGGATTCTGCGGCCACTGCTCTGATTTCAGACCCCCCCAATTTTGAAGTTGAAGAAATTGTGGAACCAATCTGTGAGATTGTGTATTTTAAAAAACCAGTCACCATTTCTCAATCAATTTTATTCTTCTGCTCTGCCCTAGTTTTCTTGGCTGTATTGTCTCTCTGCCTCTGCTTGGAGATTCATGTCTGCAAATTTCAACTTTATGGTCTTTGTTAATTTTCAATGCTTTGATGATTTGGTATTTTATTCCCCATTTTGTCAATTTTTTTGGAATTTCACAGAGACTCCACTATGAAAACAAAAAATATGATAAATATATTCAGTGAGGAGTTTAGAGTGTTTTTTTATGAAAATGAAGCTACTGCTTTCATACATCTCTTTTTTAAGGTCTGAAGGCTTGGAGTAGATTATTGTAAACTAAGGCCTTTAAATCAAGAATATTTATATTTTTTAAGTATAAAAAGGTAGGCAAGATTTGCAACAATAACTGCACTAAGGCTCCTAAAAGCTTATATGAAGTGAAATAGGAGCTAAGGAAATTTATTAAACATCAGAAAATAAAATAAAGACCAGTCTTAATGACAGAAGATTTGGTTAAAAAATCAATCTCTAAGTCTGGGAAGTAAGCAGCACTAGCTGGGGGATTGAAACTGTCAACAATTAAAGTGTTAGTACCACTATAAAAATTGTCTAACTGATGGAAGATGTAGTCAAATGGAATCATAAAACTAACCTGGGAAAGATACAAGAAAAATTTTAAAGAGAAAACACAAGCCACAAAACCTAACAAGTACCTTTTTGAGGTGCAAGTCAAACAATCTCAACTTATTGCTGAGAATGGAAAAACCAAGCCTTTTATTGTGCTTTTTTTGTGAAATGCAAGAATTGAGGTGGAAAGTTTAACCCTATTTGGCTAGGAAAAATTTCTGAAAAATAGAAGTTGGGAGAACCAGATATTATTAATTTAACTTAGATAAGTTAAACTAAGTAAAGGAGACTGGGAGGAGAAGGAAAGTTTTGGAGTTGACTGATAGACGTTGTGAGGCCAGAGAGGGGGGAAACAAGATCCAAAGGCCTGGGGATGCGTCATCAGTGTAAAGCAAAAGGTAAGAGTTTGGAGACAAAAAACTACTAACCCAAGCACATAGGTACAGGGTTCAAGTTTTGTTGTTAAAGATAAGATAAGTTTGAGCCTAAGATAATCAATGTAAAGATTTTTTTAGGATAGAGAAAAGAACCTAATTTGACCCAAAAGTGTAGAAATGTAGGGGGGAAGAGGAAGACCATAGTGAAAATGTGGGAGCTAATTAATCATGACTAAGATTAAAAACAATAGTCCAGAATAATCATGTCAAGATTGAAGTAAATAAACCAAAATTAGAAGGGCTAATAATAGCAGCTAAGAGAAGGTGGATCCTGACATCTTTAAGGTTCCTCATAACATGCAGCATTGATTTTGCGGTGTCCATAACCTCTGCATGGTTTCTGGGCCCCAGAAGCTAAAATCAAATAATTTTGAACCAATCTGTGATATTGTTTATTTAAAATGCCCAGCTATTATTTCTCAATCACTTCTTTTTTTAATGTTTCTCTTTGTTTTATTTGTCTTAATCTTTCAATACCACTGCTTGGAGTTTATCTTCTTAGAATTTCAAGCTTGAGAATAATTTTTGTTTCCAATGCTTTCAGGGATTCATCCTGTGGGGAGCATGCTACCAATACAGCCTGCTAAGGCAGATGTATTAAGACCTGTAACAATGGAGCCTACAGGGATGAAAACCACTCCCATATGGAATATTCCATAAAATGTCTTGTAACAGCCAAGAAGAGTATTGAGACTTCCTAAGAAGTAATATTCTACAGTATAAAAGAGTAACAAGATGGTGGAAAGTGGATGTAATACTTTAGAAAAACAGTGTTTAGAGGAACTTGAGGCAAAATTAATCCTTTTTTGACAGGAGGATTCTCAGAAGGTATAGATGTGATGTATTATTGTCCAGGGATTATATGTCTCCAATCTATATAATTGTAAGTGGAGGCATTACTGCCATAATCAGGGCTGAATATAAATGACACTGAACCCCATACTATCTGCAAGGACAGAAAATGCACTAATCATTTACACCCAATACTCCTCTGGTTAGAAGCCTTGGGCTGTTTATGGTTTTAGTTGGAGATACTTTTACTAAAATAGATATAATAAAAGATAGGTTTAGGTTAGAAAATAACTTCTTTGGCTGAGAAAATGTAAAGCTTACAATTTAAAAAAGATATATAGAGGGAACAGTATTTGGGTAAGGAGAAATTAAGTTGAAACATTTTAGAAGTTACTCTCAATCACTAACCTGATAGAATAATTTAAACTTGAAGAGTTACATGGTGTAATAAAGCACATATTATTGATACCACATCAATAACATAAAAAATAAATGCCATAGTTAACCAAGGATAGATTTTGATAACATGGATCCAAACAGGCTGGGATCTGGCTGGCTGGTTTCCAAACAGAACAGAGGAGAGAATAAAACAGCTTCTGTTAAACTCTGAGAATAATTAAATAACTTAAAGGTTGTCTTTTAAGTTGCTGGGCTCTGACAGACCTCATTAATATGAATGGGGACTTCTGATTGATTGCTCCCAGGTAGTTTACCCAAATATGAAAGCAAAAGAAGTTTTGATTGTCAAGATTTGGGCTAGAACTTTACTAAATTTGAGTTTTTTATTTGTTCTCTTGCAATGGAACTCCTAGAAAACTAGACAACTGATGGATGAGGACATTGGGAATTGGACCCAACACTTTGGGTGCAGTGCCACACGTTGGGTTACCCCCTATGAGTAAGTGTGTCAAGGCCTTGATACACTACCCAAAAGTGCTATGCTATATGCAGAACTTGCTTACCCCAAACATCTCCATTATATTTTGACACTTTGATTAATATATTAAGACAGTACTAATACTTATCTAGCCCACAGATAAAAGGAAGTCTCAAATAAAACAAATACCATGGAAATCCAATCTCTATTTTTAAGTGGCACCTGACAGTCAATTCATTCAGCATATTCCTAGAAAGTCCAACATTACACACTACCTTTTTCACTGTTCTTTATATGCAACCTCCAGAATTAACTCATACAGAATGGAACATCCTCTATGTTGATAATTCTCAAAAATATTTTCTTGTTTTCAATATTAAATATTATTTTTTTCTTGATTAAGTAATTGACACTGATAATAGAAGAAATGTTTGATTTTTATTTTGAGCTTTTAATTGAAATTATAAAAGATAAAGCAAAAACAATTTTTGAAATTGTTGACATGGAGGATGTTCCATTATGTATGAGTTAATTCTGGAGGCTGCCTTCTTTATACTAGTAAGGTATCAACCAAACGTTCACAGTAGAGGGCCCCAAGAAGTCAACAGTTCATAACCACTTCCACTATGAGGCACTATCTTCAAACCCAAAGGAATCAGGCTTGAATCAAATCACCAGATTATTAAATTCTTTAAAACTAGATTTAAAAGGGCTTCAAACATTAAATTTCCCTAGAGTTTCAGGGTTTAAACTTTCAAAAGAAACATTTAAATCATTATCTTCACTTCAAACCCCAGACCCAAAGATAATTAAAGAGTTGTCAAGATCATCAGCAGAGATAGTTCTTAAAAATACTTTCAGAATTTGACTTTTTGTTCCCTGCTTTATCAAACATTTTGAATTTTTAGAAGGATTTCTCATGGCAGATTGATAGCTGCCCAAGTGATGCATCAGCTGATGAAGATCCCACAGGGCATCCTGAGGCAGTGGTAACTCAAATTTGTCTGATTTTTTTGAAGATGTAAAGGTGTTACATTAGTTTTCATGATTCTAAGCATTGATTAAACAAATTGAAAAAAAACAAGGGAAACCATAAAGAAGGTTGGAAACTAAAATAGTCATATGATTAAAATCAACTTTTGATAGAAAAGTGGATGACAGCTGCTTTCCCAACAGTCAAATACATGTCTTTTAAATTGAAACCGGTTAAAATAAGATGCCATAATCTCCAATTCATGTGCTACATCATATTTACACAAAAAGAACAAAATTATTGAGTACCAATGGTTTCTTTTCTATTTAAATTTTTTATAGTTGATAATAACTGATAAGGAGTATTTTTGGCCCCAAATGACATTCAAAGAAAAAGACAATATGAGTCAAAAATACTATATATGCAAATTTTGATTTTAAACAATTCCTGAGATTTGAGTCCTTCCTACAAGGTATAAAAACCATTTCTGAAATAAAAAACTTTATTGATATATATTTTCACAGCCCACACCAGATGTTGGCTGCTCTCCAGTAGGGGTAAACTACAGGGCCTGGAAGGCCATGTATACTATTAGGGTGATCCTCATTGGGTAGTTGGCAGAAGTTGCCCAGGGGCTCCAACGTTTAGTGTGAGGTACAGTGTCAGGATTGACAATTCTTCCTCTCTATAAAACCAGGCCTGGGAGCAGGAATCATACCCTGAACCTGGATTCCTTTGGGCTGCTGGGCCTGTGAACTGTGGGACCGCCCGCCTGCGTTTTTCTGGAATCAAGCCCCCACAAGCTGATACCGAGCATATTGACCCATGCGGTAAAAAAGCCAAACCAAAGAAATCATCACACCAAATGGAGGATTAATTGCAGCGCCTAATGGAGGTACTGATTTGGCAACTATTAGCTTCATAAACTTGAAGTCTACACCAGCAACCAATCAAGAGCCAACCCAGGAAAGAGGCACGGGCCCGCAACCTGGTCCCATGACCTCAACACTAAAGCAAGATAATCAGGCAGCCAAATAGAGATTCCTGACCAATGCAAGAACTTCTGGGCCAAGTGCCATTTTTCTGCCTTTAGACCAAAGCACCCAGTTCCCCCGGCCCTGGCCTTCCCAATGCCCTTATAAACCCCCCATGGAAAATGTTAAGTTTGGAGGGGGGTACTATATAGACCCAAGGACCCCGCGCTCCAAACTTATTGCCATTTTTGAATAAAGGTTATGTTAATTTGGCTCATAAAACTATTGCCTTATTTTGTATTTGCTGTCTACCAATTCAGTTCAAGATCTCCTGGCCCACCTGCCCCACCACCTGCTGTTTTCTGTCCTCCTGGTGTACCCTTTGGACCCGTCCACTTTACCAACTACCCTCTGAAGTCTGAATACAAGGAATACACCCCGTAAAAGATACTTGAACTCAATCCCCTGGCCTGCATACAAAACACAGTTAGATACAACCAACAAGGCCCATAGATATTTTTAACACCAAGTTGTTCAGAGGGAAATTCAACTACCTTCTGCTTACAATCTGTCCATGGAACTGCCTGTGACCCCAAAACCTATGCTTGCTTCCTTGCCCAACCTCCCAGCCAACCACTCTGGAAAGCTGTTTGGGATTGTGTACATCACCCTCACAGGGGAAATTGACACTATAATCCCAGCCGCCAGCCCGTGGTCTTGGGGGGGGGGGGAGTTGGCCTCCTACCTTTTAAAGTTAGCTCCCCTCTTGTGGTGAGCATAGCCCGTAAAAAACTGGCCCGAGTTACCCCTGAAAACAACAGGGCAGCCGCCCAAGACTGGATCCCTGACATACAGCTGATCTTCTAGCCCCTGCACTTTAATATAGAAAACCCCAAGATTGCTGAAGTTTTGAGTGGAGGGAACCACCTGAGTGGGGGGAATGATTAGAGGTTCCTGCATGGTGCTAGGATATGTAAGGTCTCATAGTTTGGGGAAGGTGGTTGTAAACTAAAGCTTTTAACCCATTTTTTATTTATGTTTGTCAAATACAAAAATGTAGGTAAGGTTTGTAGTAACAACTAGACTAGTGCTCCTAGAAGCTTATAGGAGGTAAAATAAGGGCTGAGACAGTTGATTAAACCTAAGAAAATGAAATAGAGTCCAGTCTTAATGACTGACAACTTGGTCAAAAAATCAATTTCTAATTCAGGGAATTGCTCACCACTAGTTGGAGGATTAAAACTATCAACAATCAAATTGTGGGTATTACTATAGAAACTACCTAGCTGATGAAACAGAAAGTCAAAAGGAATCATAAGATTGAAGATAAAAAACTTAAACTAAAATTGGAAATGAAACACAAGCCACAAAACCAAACAAGTACCTTTTTGGGGTGCAAGTCAAACAATCTCAACTTAAGTTGAGATTGGACAAAACTCAGGCCTTTTATTTAGATCTGAATTGAGGAAAGAGAAATGGAGAGGAACTCTAACCAAAAGCAGTTAGGAAGGCATGATGTGAAGAGAGGCAGAGAAAACATGGTTCTACTTACATTTAACTTTAAAAAGTTAAGTAGAAGATAAAGGAAAGTAGGGGACGCGGCAGACTGCTTGGCATGCTTGGTTTAAGCAAGAAAAACACACATGAGATTGAAGAGCAGACAAGAAGACGGAAAACAAGCTCTGAAATGCTGGCGTAAGTCACTTTGAAAATGCAAAAGGTAAAGAGTTTGGATTGATTGTTACTAACCCTAGCAAAAAGATAGCAGGTTCAAGAATTGTCTTGAATAAAAAGGTAACTTTGAAAAGATGAATTAGCCGTTAATATAGATAAAATTGACCGGTAGAGCAAGGGAATGAAAGAAGGAAGCTGATTAGGTGTAAATTTGTTTGTGAATCAACCCAAAGCCTTGGTTAACTGGTCTTGATGATCCTAAAAATACTAGCAGCAATAATAAAAGGAAGGGAATCCTGACAGGGTAGCTAAACCAGGGAGGGAGATTCAATTGTTGGGGGTGATAATACTCCTGGTCTGGAAGGTATTCAGTCAGAGCTAACAGGAGGGAGGAAAGATCTGGTGGCTGCTGGTACTGCAGGGAATATAACTGTCTGGATTCTTTAAGTGATGCAAATCTGTATAGTTTTTGTAAAAATATAATAGATTCCTGAAAACCACAAGTGCTTTTGCTGCATATAAGAATTTATTTAGGCAATTTCAATATGGGGAAAGGGTTCCCTCCCTCCCCTTTATACTTAGCTGTGAAGTTTGCCAATTATTGAGCCACTTTTTTCTTGGTGGAATCTTATTTACTGGAATACTCTTGGTGTTTGGAAATGTGCATATCTGTGTATGCAGGGACCTACGCTTGGCTTGGGCTCATACTGTGGCATGTTCTGCTTCCAACTGCTATAGTGCCACACCAATTAAAAGGTACCACAGCCAATATATCACCCAATTGCACAAAAAATTGATTGCTTTCCTAAGCTACTGTTTCCCAATACATTTGAGATACAATTTCTTCTATAGATTTAATTTCCAGATTTTGCGGCATGTAGGCCTTTAAAATTCCTGGCCTTTGGGGTTTATCAAGGGCAGATTTTGTGACAAGGGAGTTGTTTGCTACAGGCTTTCATGCATTCAAAGAGATGTTGTTAAGTAAGTTTTCAAGGGAATCCTTAGCCCTGACATATATATTTGAAAGTTCAAGAATGCCTCTCCTTCTGGGTATTTTGCACAGCCTTCCTATTGGCTTGATTGTTAACTGCTTTTTACCAGCCACTGGGATAATGTTCCTGGAACTTTATTATTGAACCCTGACAATGTTGAGTGCCATTTATAGGAAATGGAACTATGGGATAATCCTGTCTCTCAATGACCCAAGCTCTACTCAGAGGATTCTTCCTTCCTCTCCCAGACATTGTATCTAGTAGTGGTATGGTTTTATTAGTTGTTTTGCAATCCTAAGTTTAACTTTAAAATCTCACACAGCGGCATTTTTGTCCACAATTTTGGCTTTTATTTTATGGTTTTTTGGATATGGATTTTTATACTTACCATTTGATTTTGGATGTTGCTATCCCACAGCTTGTGTCACAAAGGCTGGGTCTAATTAGAGTGAAGTAAGGGGAAAATGCCAACATTATCTACACTTCCTTTAAATTTATCTGAAATGAATTCAATATACATTGGAAGAGATCCACCTGGGTCACAGAATTAAATATTATTTTTGGTATAGATGACAAGCAGTTTAAATTATGAACATTTTAGATTGGTATTGATAGATTACATAGAATTGCATGATACTTAATTCATTAAAAAATGAGAACAATACTATGTGATGATAGATACAAGACAATTACTCCATAACTTATTAAACTTTATAGCCATGCAATTAGGTGGTGGATAAAACCTACTGCAGCCACTTCTTGTAAAAAAGAACAAACAATATCCTAATACTTTGAGATTTTAGAGAAAGAAATTTTTTTAAAGCTTCCAGAAAAAAATAGTAATAAAGGGTATTACACTTTGGATATTAGGGTAAATCATATCTTCAAGGATTTGGGGGCACAGGTCACCCATTTCTTACACTATAATATATAAGGATATGGTTAGCACTTGTGTCATGAGAGCTAGGAAGATGAATCATGTAATTACTTTTAAACATTTGCTTCTGGTCATGTAGAAGTACTTTCCAAATAAAAGATGTCTTTATTTTATCACTGTTATTATTATTATACCCTTCTGCAAAAGTATCTCTTGGCTGCTAGAAATGTCTTCTGGGACATTCCAGAATGCTCATATTTAGTATAATTGCATTCCAGGTTTGGCGCCTAGCCAATGTCAACAATTATATCTTGCTAATCTTCATCCAGCACAGATAGCTTTTGCTGTTGTGGATATAGACGGTGTCATGTTCAGCTCCTGGGGACAACATCCAGGGGTACACAGCAGGAAATATTTATAACAAAAGATTTGAGGGTTGAAGCTAGCCTTGGGTTAGCCTTCAGGGAAAAATTAAGGGCACATACCTTAATTTCCTGAAACACAAGATGTGAAAGTCCTTTTTGGTAAAAAGGAATGAGAAAAGCTTGAAGAATACTAAAGTCAACACAAATGTGGATAAACTTGTCTTTATTAGGAGAAATGATTCTACTTAAATAGTAGACAAGGGTGATGATCACTCATTAGGTAGACAGAGTGGCAGAAGGGGTCACATTAGGATGAGGTCATACCAAGATCAGTCAAGGGCAGGTATGATAATCTGGAATGAATGGAGATTAAACCAGATCCATTTGCAGAAGGTGAGAGTTTCCCAAAATTTTAAAGCAAAACTTACTAAATATTTGCACATATAAATATTCAAAGGCCATATCAAAATGGCATTAATGGCAAAATTTACAACATCTCCCCCCTCAAGATTGGACACAGGGAGTTTTTATTTGCGGAGAAATATAGAGTGTACCTGGGCAAAAGGTCAGCCGGAGGACAGTAGCTTCACAGTATACTTGACACCCTTCTTGTAGGTGACTTCACAAGCTCCAACCCAGAGGGAGTCTAACTTATGAGCATGCCCCCAGTACAATTTTGATAATAGAGGACTAGATTACCCACTTGGTACTCAGGGAGGGGGACTCTGGAAGCATTAGAGGACAAGAGTTCTGGGGTCTTGACCTTGTAAGCAGTAGAATAGATGGTAGCTTGGATGTCAATGATACGGTTAGTCAAGTCTCTGACATGAGTTTTGGGATTAGTAGAGGTGTCAACCTCCATCAATGGGGGTCCCAAGATTGAGGGGGTAGTGGCTTCTTTTCCATAAAGCATGGCAAAGGGGGACTGGACAGTCACTTGGTGTCTGCTGAGTCTATATGCAAAGAGGGCAGAAGGGAGGAACATATCCCAGTTAGAAGCATCTGAGAGGGTAAGCTTCCACATGATAGACACAAGGGAGGAATTTGCTTGTTCAAAAGTCCCGTTGGTTGATGGGTTATATGGTGCAGAGAAAGATTGATGGGTACCCATAGCTTCTACAATGGACGTTATGAGGTGAGCGTTAAAGTTGGTCCCATTGTCAGAAAGCAGGACTTGAGGACAACCATGATGGTAGAAGATGTCTTGCAACAAGAAATTATCCATGATCTTGGTGGTTATATCTTTGGTTGCTCTGGCTTCAACCCATTTGCTAAAGTGGTTGACAGCTACCAAGTTGAATCAACATCCAGACCTAGAACATGGGAGAGGCCCAACAGCATCAATACTCACGGTGTGGAAGGTATGCTTAGGGGGGATGCGCTTGAACTGATGTTGTGAAGATTGGGGGCATTGAAGTTGACAAGAATGACAGGAGGCAAGGATGTCAGGGATTAGGAGGCGCATATTCTCCCAATAGAAGTTTTTGCACAACCAGTCATGAGTCTTTGCTATGCCTCTGTGTCCTGTGTCAATGTGGGCTTGGAGGATGATGGCAACCCTCATGCTAGGACAGATGTAGGGCAGAAGGCAACAGCGCCCATTTCAACATTAAAAATGCCAACAGTGGCCATGTCAACACTTTTAATCTTGACACTATAGTAAAGTGACAATCTGGTTTCACTTAATGGCGTTTCCTGGATGTTGACACTTATTTAATTAACAAAACACTTTATCCTGAACATTTTTAATATAAAAAAATATTTTATAATATATTATTATACTAAAATGACCCCATAGAGTTCAAAACTGCAATAAAAAATTACTGTAAGTAATAATAAGGAGATATAAGCAACTATTTTTCAGTTTACTATGTAAATTACACTCTTTATTATAAATTATTTTTATTCCCATAAAAATTAAAATTCCAATGAACCAAAAAGAAATATATTTAAAATATCATAATAAGTACAAAAATATAAAAAAATCTATATTTATTTTATTATACTTTTTATAAGCACAACTGAAAATATCTCATGCCTTAAAGATAAATTAACAAAATATAAGATATTTCTTACTAAACCACATTAAAACTGTATCTGAAACTTACCATTTATACCTAAAAATATTAAAACAATATAAACAATTAAAAATAAAAAGTTTAAAAGCAAAAAAATATAGGTAAAGCAGAGCAAAGTTTATTTGGCTAATTAAAGCCACCAGCAAGAGCAGTGGCAACATCTTCAAGGTACTTCTTAATCTCTGCCACCTTATAATTTTTCTTTACCACCTTCTGCATGTCCTCCTGGTAGTCCTGCTCCTTTGACTTTTGCTTCTTGGGGGCCACCCGGTTGGCCAGCTTGCAGAACTTGGAGACAGTCTGGGTCTGCTCCTCAAGTAGCTTAGAGAAGAACTTGTTATATTTGGGGTTGGTCCCAAACTTCACCTTCAGGTGCTTATGCTAAACCTCAAGGCTGGAAGTGGTCTCCATCTCCCCCTTGAGGCAGGCGCCTTGACAGTTCTAAGGGGCAGTGGCCTCACTCTTACCTCTCTGGGCAGTCACGCTCTTGCCCATCCATTGGCGCTTGAAGTAATCCAGATAGCCTTTGAAGATGATGGAGTGCTTCTTGATGTAATCATCCTCCATGTTGTGAATACCTCTATTCACCATGTGTTGATTTTTCCTTTGGTGGGCCATTTCAAAGACAAATCTCTTGCTTTTGCTTTTGCCTCTCAAAATGAGTTGATAAATGAATCAGGAAGTACAATTGTTTGGTTTCTTGACTCTACGCAACTCACTTGCCCCACTCATGCTTGTGGCAAGTGATCCTACTGTACTGGTAGTGTTTTGTGGTATTCCTAACCACTATATATTCCATTTCATATTCACCAATAAAAATTAAGTTCTATTCACATTTTTGTCTTTGTGTCTTCAGCACTTCTGTGCCTCTCTCTAGCCATAACTAGTAGAGATTATTCTTCCAGGGCCGCAAAGTAATTGCATAGCCTTCCCTGTCATCTAACTGATACTAAGTACAAATCCAATCCTAAGGTTAGGATTCCCCGTTGTGTGTCTGTATCACGCCTCAGAACACGACACTCCAGGAGGGCCTCAAAGCCTTGCGCAGTATGATCTGGGCGCACAAAAGCCAAGGCAGCAAACTGAGTCAGGGCAAAGCGGCACTTCCCCTTATCATTCTTTAAGATACTTCTTGAAAAGGTCCTTCTCACTCTTGAGATTCTTGATGAGGGCCTGCCTAAAATGGAAGAAGCAGCCCATGACTTTTCCATTGAAGGTGGCCTAAAAGTCTCTGAACTGAGCTTGCTCAAAGTCCATTATGATAACCTTTGGCCCAAGTGAGTGCGCATGAGCTAGCTGCTCAGTGGCTATGGTGGGCTCATCCTTCTCAGCGGAGGAGGGATTCGCCCTTGTGGAGTGAGTGGGAGGGGGAGCTGGTTGATGGGAAGGGAGCTTAAAGCATCCTGGACAATCTTGAAGGCTCTGGTGTAGACTTCAGTCTTGATACCAAGAGGAGAAAGAACACAAGGGGGATGACCTGGTCATTAAACTGCCCATGCAGGACCCAAAGCTGCTTGAATAAGGAGGGGCAATTAGCAAATGTGCCATTGTACAGCCAGGTAGTAGCAGTATTCAGCTGCTCCAGGTTTTGTGTTGTGGCGTAGGTTACAATCCTATCCTCCACTTCCTGCCCATTGTCATGGAGCAGGAACATCTCACCATCCTCCATCTTCTTGAGGGCATCTGTGAGGATAAGGTCCTTGATGTTGGTGGCACTCTTGGCCAGGGGATTGGAGGCTTGACGCCTATCACTTACAAACTTGGCCAACTGATTGTGAGTTGGAACCCTCTTCAAGTTGGTTGGGGAGAGGTACTTGCATGCAAGCACAACCAGCTGGGTGGCAGAAAGATCTTTGGAGGTGGGCATCACCTGCACCAGATACCACTTGAGAAGGCGGGCTATGGTGCTGTTGGGCATGATACAGGTATGCTCGCCCTTGATGGTTTAGACCAGGTCCCAGCGTTCAGTGTTGAGCTGCACTGGGCAGGAGCGGTCCTCACAGGCTTAATGGCGGCTCTTGAAGCCCCAGTTGGCATTGTTGCAGCTGAATATATACCCATTGGCCACCATGGCCAGCTCATCCTTTACGCTCATGATTGGGAAGTATTTGGGCAAGGAAGAGGGAACCTTGAATTTGCTGTCAATGTTGCAGATGTTCTGGGCCAACAGAGGGTCCCAGGGGCCAGCAGGAGCATGGTGGAAGCCAGGGAAGTAATTGGGGGGCTTTGAATCATCCCCAGATGAGCTTGAAGGGGGATTTTGGTGGGGGGTGGGGAAGCAGAAGTGGGCTGATTGTGGTGCTCCTCATGTGCAGGAGACTTATATTTGGGTGAAGTCTTTTTGCCTTGCCGCCGCTTCTTGGTTGGCTCCTCGTCAGAAGCCGAGTTGTAGAAACTGTGCTCTGTAAGAGAGCCATCAGATTCCTCTCCATCAGTGGAGTGAGCAGGGCTCTTCTCAGGAGAGGGCTCAGGGGAGAGCTTTGGTGAGGGATTTGAAATAGTTTGGGGGATGGTTTGGGGGTGGCCTTCTTAGATGAGACAGGCTTCTTTTTGGTGGGTTTGGTTGGCTTTGAAGGATGCTTGGTTCCTTTGGGCTGTTTGAAAGTGTTCTTGTCCTAAAATAATAAATAAAAGGGTTTAAAATAAATCAATGTATGTAAAAAAACAAAAAAAAACAGCTTAAAAAGCATAACATATAAAAATTGAATCTTAGATGACTTTTCTTGGCATTTAAAAGGTAAAAAATACTTGTATAGGTTTTAATTTATTATAGTTTTAAATAAAAAAGTAGAAGTTAAGATATTTATGTGAAAGTATTATATTTAGATATAGATTTTATTTTAAAAATTAAAAAAATATGAAAGAGGAAAGTTAAAAATACAACATATCAAAAAATGAGAAGTTTTTATTATGTAAAACACAAAGTTTTATATGTGAGAACTGAAAAGTGTTGACATTATGAGTGATGATTATTAAAAAAGCTGAATTCTCACTGTTGATTACAAAAATTGTAGACATTTTTTTTGACGACATTGTCACTGTCAACATTTTTTTTTAAAAATTTACTGTTTTTTCATAGTACACTTAATTAAATTTAAGCAGGCTAGCAAAAATTAACCGTTTTCTGTGTGTTTTTGTTCACACATAAAAATTAAAAAAAAAACATGAAAATAAGTAAAAAAAGTATCAATATTCTTATTTCTTTATTAAAAATTATATTTGGGTGGTGGTAATATGATATTTTACCATTGCACTTATATAAAGTTGTTAAGAAGTTGTATTCAAGTATTGAAAAGGGTAAAGTGTCAACAATGTCACTTACAACATTCTTTATATAAGGTGGCATATTAATCTAGGCTTAATTGCGCCACTCTAATTTGCTTAACTCCACCCCAGGGGATGATCATGAGCAAATAAACAACATTTAAGAGTGTTGATATTATTTTTAATAATAAATTCTATAGTAACTTACATAGTAACTCATACTTAAATTATTGGATCACTGTTAGCCACCAATCCACTTAATATATTAAAGCCGTAATAAGTGCCACATAAATATTTATAACATGAGCATTTCAACAATCAAATGTATGCGCACTATCTTTTTCAATATAATAATTCAATAAAAAATATTTTTAAATGCACACTATCTTTTTCAATATAATAATTCAATAAAAAAATATTTTTAAATGTGAACTTATTTTTTTACTGTAGATGTTTCATTTTTGTTATTAAAAATAAGTTTGGCTTAAAAAGTGTTGACATTGACACTTTTACGTTGTGAAAACAAATAAAAAACTAATTTTTATTAGTAAAATTAAAGGAAAAATCTGGTTAAATTGAGTTTTTTATTAAGCTTAATATTAAATTGTGTCAAGATGACCACAATTTTGTTGTGTTTTCTGGGTTTACACCCCTGAACGCTTTAAAAAAAAGAATTAAGCTAGAGCAACTAGCAAAAAACATAGGAGATTTAGAGTTTCAAGTTGACAGTGACCATGTTGACAAAGTGTCAACATGGCCACTGTTGACATTATTATTCTCAACATGGGCGCTGTTGCCAGGCAGAAAAGCGTTGTTGACTTTCTTGAAAAGCTGTCTATCTCAAATCACAGTGTCCTTTGATAGGACTTGCAGGACCAGACAAATGTCTTCTGGTTCAGTGGTCCAGGAGTCAGGGTACCCTATCAACTTGTATAGAAAATTGGCGTCAGCAGGATGGATGGCTAGTATAGGCATCCTTGACAAACCATCAGCATTATGATGTTGCGCACCATGGCAATGTACTACGGTGAAATCATATCCTTGCAGGCGTAAAACCCAACAGGCTAGTTGACCTTTGGGCTCCTTTAATTGCTGCAGCCATTTAAAAGAGGAGTGGTTAGTAATCACAGTGAAGTGGGCCCCATAAACGTAGTGTCTGAACTGTTTCACTGCATGCAGAACAGCTAGACATTCCTTTTCTGTGACACTATAATTCTTCTCATTTTTGTTGAGGACTTGCAAAGTCTAGACCACAGGTCAATCTACACCTTCATTGTCAAGCTGGGCTAAGATGGCACCCTCAGCTACTCTACTTGCGTCAGTGTACAAGATAAACTCTTTATCATAGTCAGGGTATACTAGGATAGGAGCCTCTTTGAGCTTGGCCTTCAGCGCTTCAAAAGACTGTTTTTGGCTGTCAGTCCACTCAAAGGGTACATTGCAAAGGAGCTGGACAAGAGGTTTGCGTAATTCAGCAAAATCAGGGATGAATTGCCAATAGTACCCCATCATGCCAAGAAATACTTGGACTTCTTGTAGGTTTGTGGGGGTATGAATCTTGTCAATGACTTCCACCTTATTATTCATGGGGTGTATTCCAGTTTGGATGACCTTGTGGCCCAAGAATTCAAGCTGTTCCTTGAAAAAGGAACATTTATAGGGTATGAGTTTCAGGCCTGCCTTTCAAATTTTGAGGAAGGCAGCTTTGAGGTGGTCCAAATGGTTGGTAAAGATGGAGCTGAACACAGTAATATCATCAAGGTATACAAGGACGCAGGAGAGTTTCAGATCTTGTAAGATGGAGTCCATAGCTCATTGAAATGTAGCAGGAGCATTGCAGAGTCCTTGGGGCATGCAAGTGGGTTCAAAAAGACCTTCCAAGGTGATAAGCACAGCCTTTTCTCTATATTCAGGAGACAAGTCAACCTGCCAGTATCCTGAGGCAAGGTCCATAGTAGAGTAAAAACTTTGATCCCCCTAATCTTCTAAGTGCATCATCAATTCTAGGCAGAGGATAAGAAACCTTTTTGGTGAGCAAGTTCAGGCGGCGGTAATCCATCACAATGTGATGGCCTCCATCCTTCTTTTTGAGGATCAACAATGGGGACGCCCAAGGGCTCTGAGAGGGAGCTAGTAGCCTGGCGTCTAAGAGCTGCTTAAGTTCCTTAGAGACCTGAGCATCCTCTACCCTGCTGCGGCAGTAAGGTTTAGCACAAAAGGGCAGGGCATCACCTGTATTGATCTGGTGGATAACCCTCTTTGCTAGTCCATAGTCAGTGGGTCCAGAGGCAAAGATATCCTTAAACTGATCTAGCAGTTCCAGAACATCTTTTTGTTGAATGGGTGACAATTGTGGGAAGTCTGCATTGGTGAACAGGGAGAGAATCTGGGGGTCTCCTTCAGGCAAGTTGAAATCACTAAACATTCCAAAGTGGTAGAGGGACACCAATTGCTCTGAACCTAATATGCAACCATACCTGACAACCTGGCCCTTGGTCACCTAAATTGGCAGGGCGGTCAGGTTAGCCAACAACAGCTGTACAGGCTCCTTATGAGTTTGGTCCAAAATCCCAGGGCATAGCTGAGGCTCTTTACAGCTTAAGGAATCAGGTGAATATAGCTCCAGAAAGGATTTTTCAGGAAGCTTGTAGGATATATGGGAGTCTATAATCACTTGGGAGCCTGGAGGGATGGTAATAGCTGCAGGGGCAAGGAGAGGCACACCTTCCTCTGCAGGACAAGAAGGAGGAGGGGAACACATATTGGAAGAATGAGTCATGTACTTGAGTGAGAAGATACCAGTGGGGTACTGGAGCACACAAGACTTAAGACGTTTTCCCAGGAGACCCAGGGGCTCTTCAAATATTAGAGGGATTTTATACCCTAAGAGCAATAGTTACTCATCTTGGAAGTTCACAATCCCATTGTATTCTTGAAGATTTGCGTACCAACCAGGAGATTGTAACTTTTGTTTTTGAGGACAATCACAGGGGATGCAATAAGAAGCTTCCCAAACCTCATTGGCAGAGCAGAGTAGGCACCAATGGCTCAGGTTTGAGCCATGCCAGCTGTACCATATGATTGAGTGTAGTTGAGGTCGGGGAGCCAGCTTAAGTTTTTTCATTAACTTGGACAATAACACATTGACTGGAGAGCCCTTTTTCCAAGATAGCCTTGATCTTAACCTTTTGGATTGATACTTCCACACAAGTAGTATCTTTTCCAAAGAGGGGTAAGACAGCTAGCATATCCTGAGTTGCCTCCAATTCTTTCTCCTATTTGGCCAGCATGCATCATAAGGCAGGAATTTCCTTATACACAGTCTGCAAGGGGAGCAATACAGTCACATTTGAAAGAAATCTTCTGCTAGTTCAGCAGCCTCTTTGGAGAAAGCTACTAAGACAGGGGGGAAATGAGCCTGAGCTAGGTAAGGACGAGCTACTACAGCCTTGGCTTCATTTGCAGATGGGCAAGTTGTAGTTATGGTTTTCTCTGAATGTAGCTTATAAGGGATGGAGACTGTCTCCAGGACTTCCAGAACCAAGTAGCCATAATCATCAGACTCATCACAGTCAGAGTCCTCAGGCTCAGAATCACTAGAGAGGTTATGGAACAAGTGAAGGATAGTCGGGCCAGCCAAGGGGGAAGATTCCTTGTCAGAAGGGGGGATCAGGAGGAGACAGGAAAGATTGGTCAGCAGAGAGTGTCTCTGCATCTAAGCTGACCTCTCTTTTCCCGCCTGTTACTTTGGGTTACAACCCTCTACCCAAGTATTGGTGCAGGTACGTGAGCGATGTCCTATTTGATGACAGTTATGACATCCTTGTCTCTTAGACGGCCCACTTGAGCCTAGGGTCATAATGCGCGGAGTGCAGGAGGTGGTTCCTGTATTGTTGGCCTTATTTTCACACACGACAGATCCCCATGGGTCAAGTGCATGTTCTGAAAGAGGATATTAATACTCTTCATTTAATTAAGGGAAGCTTTGTGTGCCTTGAAGTGCAGACATAGGAGTTGGTTCACCTTCAAAGCGTTTGAACATGCTGTGTACACTTCCCAGGGAGTTAATTGGCGGCTGGTGATCAACTGTTGCCCTTCAATTTAGAAACAATTGGCAAACTCAGCCAAGGTTTCTTTGGGCTTTAATGTGATATGCATAAATGCATCCTTCTTGACTTCCAAGCTGAGATCTCCTCCAAATTCTTCCATTAGGAGTCACCCCATATCCTGCCAAGTGACAATAGAAGGGAGTTCAAGGACCACAACTTCTTGGCATGTGGGATGCAGGCAGGTAAGAATATGCTCCTTCTTAAGTTCATCAGTGGCCCTGCACATTGTAGTCTCATAAATTGTCAGAAAGGCAGCAATGTTAGAGGTTTTAGGGTCAAATATCTGCTTGAACAAAGGCTTGTAATTGATGTCAATGGATGAGGAGGTGGATTGGCTGTTGTCACCTGGGTTGAGGACGTTGATGTGGGGATTTCCCTCAAACTCAGATTTAGCAGCAGGTTTTCTAGACTAGAGGAGTCAAAGACTTTCCTCTAGGGTATCCAAGGTAGAGCTGTTTTGTCCACTAATATCTCTAGCAGTGGCAGCAGCAGCTCCAAATTTGTCAATCTTAATTTGTTGCACTGATAGGGTGTCAGCAATCCCATTGAGGCGAGTGGTCAGGGAAGCGGTCTGAGCAACCAAGGGGATGACCTGTCCATTCATTGTCTTGGTAAAACAAGAGAGGTTTTGTACCTCTCTCTCCAATGCGTCCTGCCTATCAGCAATATCATTTGTCACTTCTGCTAGCTGATCCAGTACACGTGCACATTTGACCCAGGGTTAGCCTTCTAAACCAGGACAACAACCATGATTGCCATGAGCGGGAGTATTATCAACTTCAGTTTACTCTTCACCTTCAGATTCAGAGGACAAGTCATCAGGATTAGAGAGGAGTTGTCTTAAGTACTCAATTTCTCCTCGTAAAGTAGCTACTTGATTGGTGAGCAAAGCAATGCAAGGGTCGGGCATAGGTTCAACTGGAAGAAGGTTTTGAACACAAGATTGACGCTGAGTTATAGCCTTGAGCTCTGCTATGGCTTCCCATATTTTGGCTTCAAAGTCAGATGGGACCTCAACAGGAGGAGCGGGAGGTGTCACCTCAATGGATGCTACTCTATCATCCACGTAATTTTTTACTTGATACAGAGTGTTGCCTAGTGTAGCCTTATCCAGACCATATTGATGCTGCATATGGTGGCCCCAAGTATCAACATGAGTCCCAACCAATTTGAGCTGAGAATTAATATGTTCTCAAAATTGGTTAAGTTTGCCAACCAGAGTCTCAAAGTCCTGGCAATGCTCTAGCAGAGAGGCCTCAATTTGTCCACGCCACATTGCTTGATGCCCATCCAATTCACATAGTTGATCCTTTATGTATCCAGCAAGTAAGAAACAAAGGAAATTCAGTTAGGAGGTCAAGTACTTCTGGGAGGCCAGCAAGTTGCACTGGTTATCAGAAATACACACAAAGAGGCTGTGGGACCATTCTTGTTATGCCATATTTTGAGCATGGTTGTTTGAGACAGCAGTGGCTACAGAATTTAAAAGCTGTTTATGGGATCCCAATGAAAGTTGATGGTGAACCAGGGCGGTTTGAATAAACTGGTTGACTAACATGCCAATTGTATCCATGGACTCCATCAGCGCGGGGGGGGAGACCAAAGTCCAAGAGGAAGGAGTACAGGTCTTTGGAAGCGTACCTGGGATGGAGACCAGGGATAGTGTGCATTACCACAGTGCCTGAGTGAAGGAGAGAGCAGGCAGCAGCACAAGCTTGTTTGTAGTTGAGAGAGAAAGCTGGAAGGGGGGGCCCACACGGGCCCAGGGGACAGCACCAGTGCCATGGGAATTGAGGGGGCATCAGTGATGTCTTCTTCTAGAGGAGGACTAGAAACTTTAAGTTGTTTGGTTACTTTAGAAACAAAGGGGGAAGGACCAGAGAATGCGTGTGGGAAAAGGGTAACCAAGGGGCTTGCAGCCCCTGTAGTGAGCACCATTTTATTGTGTTTGGCTCCTGGGGACGACATCCAGGAGTACACAGCGGAAATATTTATAACAAAAGATTTGAGGTTCAAATCTAGCCTTGGGTTTGCCTTCAGGGCAAAATTAAGGGCACATACCTTAATTTCCTGGAAAATGAGATATGGAAGTCCTTTTGGCAGAAAGGACAGGAAAAGCTTGAAGAATACTAAAGCCAACACAAATGTGGAAAAACTTGCCTTTATTAGGAGAAATGATTCTACTTAAATAGTAGACAAAGGTCAATGATCACTCATTAGGTAGACAGAGTGGCAGAAGGGGTCATGTTGGGATGAGGTCATACCAGGATCAGTCAAGGGCAGGTATGAAAATTGGAATGAGTTGAGATTGAACCAGACCCATTTGCGGAAGGTGAGAAATTCCCAAATTGAAAGCAAAACCAACTAAATCTTTGCACATATCAATATTCAAAGGCCATATCAAAATGGCATTAACGGCGCAATTTATGACAGACGGCATCAATATCACATCTTACTGTTTGCAACATTCATCCAGTTTTTTGCTTAGCAATATATATTAATTGGGGAATTAAATAATTCAAAGATTTAAATCAAGCACTGCTGTGGTGCCTGATATTAAGTTAGTTTGGCGCCTCAACACCCAAAATATTTTCTAGGTGGTGTCACAGCCCCTGGAGCTTTTCTTAGATGGTGCTTGTGATTGGATGGCTTTGCCACAATGATCAGCAATTCACTGTTGTTCCCATATATATTTATAATGTTATTTTTTAAGGGATTGGTTATCATAATTTTATCCACAGACTCTGTAATAACTCACATTATGCCTTGGTCAACAATCCTAACAATATGCTAATTGCTTTAGTGAAGAGCTGTTGCAATAAACCTAAACACACATGATTCAATCAAGAAATTAACTCAAAAAGTTGCCTAATTTGGAAAAAAAACTATATCACCCACCTTGTGATGGCACAGCCTGTTGTCACAAGTATTGATCCACTTATGCTGCCCTAATACAATCACTTTCCTTTGCCATTCAACTCAAACCAACAATACTTTTATTCTCAGGGTCATCCCCTGGTGTCCCACCACAATCAATTGAAAACTTATCTCTTCTCCCCAATAAATATATATTTATCTAATAAGTTTCCTTGCTTATCTGTAACTTTTGAATGTAGCAAGTTATAACCCAGTAAATACTTATATTGCAGTAAGGGGCTATAAATACCACAAAAGGTGGACCATGTGACATTGGATGAAGTCAATATTGGAAATGGTATGAGTATTTTCTCTATAAGAGCTAATTTATATTTGTAAAAATGGGGGTTAACCATATAAAAGAATACAGGTGAACTCCATATCTACCGGTTGATAAGACTATACTGGAAGACCTGTCATAGGATGATTCTGCATATATCCCTGTATGTTGTAAAATAAGGTGGCAACGGAGCTGGAATACAGTTGTTATAATATTTCATTCATACATCTATCTGGATTTTACAGCTTGTTGTAACCTAAGCAAATTTATTGTTCCAAATATATATTTATAAAATAAATTTGGATCGTTTATTTATAAAACAAGCTAGTAGCAAATGTATGAGAATATCAATTTTAAATTTAAGCTTTTTTGGTTATAGACAGTATTAATTTAGTTTTCAACATTTAAACATCCTTTTGCTAGAACCTTGGATCAAGTATAATAAATAGTGATCCTATATTATTTTAGGCTACCTCCAGAATTAACTCATACAGCATGTTACATCCTCCATGTTGACAATCCTCAGAAATATTTTTCTTATTTTCAATATTAAAGGATATTTTCTCTGGATTAAATAATTTACACTGATAATAAAAGCAATATTTAATTTTTATTTTGAGCTTTTAATTGAAATTATAAAAGATAAAGCATAAACAATTTTTGAAATTGTTGACATGGATGATGTTCCATGCTGTATGAGTTAATTCTGGAGGTTGCCTTATTTTATTATTATGTCCGAGAAATCTTTTTAGAGCGCTTATTTTAAGCTACATCAGGATTCAGCCCAATAAGCTATTAGGAATTCATGAATATTTATTCACGCTTTTTAGTTTTTATAAACACTTGAACAAAAATATACATTAAAGTTTGACAATTAGACTGCGATGAAGTTGTAAATCTTATATAAAAGCCTATCAGAGTGGGGTTTACAAGCGGTTCTTCGAAAAGTACCAAATGCCAGATTCATGATTTCAATTCAAGATATATCTAAATTGAGGTAAAAAGGCTACACCTATTAAATTAAGTTTAAAATAATTAAACCAGTTTACATGTCTTTTCCTAATGCCAAATATTAACTAGAAACATAAATTTAAATTTGCAGTAAGGATTATGCTGCACTTTATGGGAACTTTTAAAGCCAATAAAAAGACAATAATACTTGAATGGCATAAGAATCCGATGAAGCTCTTAAAATGACATCATAAAAGAGCTCATATCAATTAAAATAAAAACATTGTTTTTAAGGCAAGGGGTGGATTTCAGGTGGATTCAAAGCGATAAAATAAATATCAATCCAAGTTTAACATTGATTTAGTGGCGTATGAAACAATACAATGCCACTGTTATTCACACAGCTGCCCTAAGAAGAATAGCGGTTCAAAACAATGTCGAATAAGTGCTACAAACTACTTGTACATTCAATTGCTTATCACCAAAAGCACTCTGCCAAGCATTTAAGCATTACGTCCATCATTGAACATTCACTAAGCACATTACACAAAACAACTCCAAGGCAGATTCATGACTAGTATTAAAGGAAGCAACAATCCAGAATTCAAACATCAATCGAAACATGAATCCCAAGGTCCTCTTCACACTCTTCTCTCTCGTTGTTGTGGATGCTGCCCCTGTCGAGTGTAGAACATTCGGTAAACTCTGGGAAAAGAAGATGGCTTTCTTGAATGCCATGATGGGCATCAACACCAACAATAACGACAATGACAACACCAACGTAAACATTAACAACAACAATAACGATAACAGCAACAGCGATAGCAACAACTCCATGTCCAGCAACAGTGATGTGTCTGATAATGACATGTCCAACAGCGCAATGTCCAACAGTGGTATATCCAATGGCGACAACAACGGAGGTGGTTCTCAGAATGGCTTTGAAGAATCTGGGTTCTGTAACGGGGCATCCTGTGGAAATTCGTTCACCTGTTTGGATGATGGCTCATGCGGAGTGCCTTCCTCACCTTGCAGAGGTGGCTCTTGCAGACCAGGCAGACCCACAAGAAGACCTCAAAGAAATACCTGCCCTGAAGACGACCCAAATTGTGACATGGAGCCACCTACATATCCTCCTCCTAGCAATGGATCTGGTGGCTGCTCTGTTGACGACCCTTCTTGTAACGAGGACGTACCTGTTGATTATGCCCCAAGCAGTGGTTCGGGCGGGTGTTATGAAGACGATCCATCATGTGATGTAGATTCTACACCTTATCCTGAAGGCAAAGGGTCAAGTGGCTTCTCTGACAGCAAGCCCTCGTATTATAGTCGCCCCAAATCTAGTTCCTACTAATTTATAATATTCTTTAATCATTAAATGCTTACATTAATTCTTATTTGAAGTAATATTTACTTTTTCAAAACTAATCTACTGGATAACCTAGGTTTTCGCAAGTGAGCAAAGTTTAATATAAACATCTTCATGTAAAAATTATAATTATTCCACTGTAGTAAAATACAGTAGTTTTAAAAGCTATTGCGATAACCAAAAATACCTCAGATTTAAACTAAATGATTTCAGATTTAAGCGAATTCCAGCTATCAGGTTAAAATATACGCTCTGTTAACAGGGATTTTTGGCGTTAATAGACAAAATGGGTCAGCACAGCAACGAATTGCTCACACACCAAGCGAGACTATCCAAAATACAATCCAAAATACACTGATTCACAAACAAAATGGTGTGAGTTGACTTTCGGTGTACTTATGTTTACTATGTAAATCAGTGATGAAATACACCCAAGCACGGCAAGTCAAAACTCAAATCAAAACCAAAACATAATAGCAACTCATTATGTAAACAAAATCACTCAAATGTTGTGTGCAATGGATTGTAATCAAGAATGATACCAAAGTATCTAAAATAAGACACACAATCTGAGATATAAATTTAAAAAAATTATGTTGGGTGCTTAAATATGGAGTAAAATCTGGGAACATGGGTGCAAATTATTTTGGGTATTCTAAAAGGGCGTTGTAAAACCAAAAACAACCAATTAAGAAATAAAAAACCTATAATTGGGATATTGGGTGGGGAAACTCTAATTAAATATCTATATTCAAATAAAAAGCAGAAATTAAAAACCAGTGTATAACCTAATTAAGTTTTATTTAGTATTTTATTAAATTTTAAATGGAAGGAACACAGCAACAGAGTAACAATGCACCTGTTGTGCACCACAATTGCGGTCGCCCCTGCAGGTCAAAGAACAGAGTTAGTGCAACCCAAGTGCCTACTCAGGAGAGAGATGGGAGAGGAGAGTTCAATAGTGATGCTGCACTGACACAGCTGGTTCAAGGAACACAAGCTGCTAGGGTGCAGAGCAACAAACCTTGGGTCCCCAAGCTAACCCAGAAGCCCACCAAGGTCACCACTACCAAAACATTAGAAGCAAGGAGGTAGAACTTACTTTGTATGTGTTCAAAATTGTGTACTGCCAAGAGTTGGTCCCGTCAGCCATGATGGGGAAAGTTAAGCCTGTGCTTGACACCAGCTATGAGACCTACATCAGTGATGACAAACACAAAGACAACAACAAGCCTGAGTTCTATAGAATCACAGAGGGGCAGTTAGTGTTAAAGAAAGTTGCTGCGTTCTACACCAAGGTACCTATGCCTTACAAGCCTGTCACCAATCAGGATCCTGGCTTGTTTGAACCCACAAAGCCCGCTCAGAAGTGCATTCCTGATATAAAGCACATCATCCTTCTCAAGCTAATGTGGGAATCTGGTGACTACAAGGCGGCCACAGCTCTTGCTGGGGTGGATCCCAAGTACACCTCCAAGACATTCAACACCTTCATTGATATTGGCCGAGTCCTTGTTGCAGAGAAATCCTTGTGCTTTTCCACTATGATTGCCAAGGAGAAAAAATGGGCAATCCGCCAGCAGATAACCCGGGACTGTCATCTTGAACTGGCAAATATACAGGCCATGGTCAAATCTACTTTTGGGGTTGTGGCCTCAATTTCCTTTTACTACCATCTGATGAAAGGAATGCGCTTTTCCTGGAAAAAGCTTGGGGTATCTCCGTCCAATCAGAATAGACCAACCAACATTGAGGCCCGGAAAAACTACGCAGAGGCGTACACTGCCCTCAAAGCCAAGGGGACAGTTGAATTCTGTTACATTGACAAATCAGCATTTGCCTCATCAATGCACAATGGGTATGGGTATGTCCCCAAAGGCTCAAATGACGGGATGGCTTGGCATGCTGCAGTCCGCGCCACAGCCTATTTGATGGTGGCTCTCCTCGGTCCAAAGGGGGTCAAGCTGTACCAAATGATTTTGGGTTCTCACAATAGCTGTACCTTTTTGTCATTCCTCTGATTAGTCCAGGAGCACCTGAGGCGCATGAGCCTGGGCTTCACCAACGTCATTGTGCTGGACAACGTTAGTCACCATAAGGTGGCTGATATTCTTGAGGAGTTTCCATCAATTGACACTAGCATTGCAGTGGCCCCCCAGCAATTGGCCGCAGCAAATTTGTGCCTTCTCTTCTTCCCTGCTTATTTGACCTTCCTAAATCCCATTGAGGAAGTCTTTGGGTGGCTCAAGCAAGTTGTCAAGCAAGGAACCCCAAATGGGACCAAGGACCTCTTTAATTTGCTGCAGGCCGGGATCCATATCCTCCCAGCTGAGACTGTGGTCAAATTCTATGGCCACGCTGATTTGTTCATCCCCGTGTGCCTAGCCAAACAGCCAATTAATTAAAGGCTTAGTGTGTCCAATTTTTTTATATTCTCTGATTTACTATTCAAGATTTATTAATTATCATTTTATATTTAGATGTTTCCAAGCCCACAATCACATTCAGCAGGACAATCAATGAAGGTTAGTAATTTATTTATTTATAATCATTTTTTATTGTGTCATCTACGAGTATCCCAAATGCTTGATACTGGATTACGTGAACGCATTAATATCACTTTTGGCAAATAAATATAATAATCAAAAAAAGTTAAACATAAAATGTACAGGTTGTAATTTATTTTATTACCGTATTATTTTATGCTTTTATGAAACCTGTTTCTGCAATATATTTTGCAAAAATTGTTTGCTAAAAAAGAATTTGAAAAATTTATTATAATAAAAATTATATAAATTGTAACAAAATTTATTGGAAGAGAGAATTTATTAAGAGCACCTGTAGTGAGTTTGTCGGTATGTACTCACCTAGAAATGGAGGTGACACACAACCTCCACCACCACACTGTATATGGTAGTACACCCTGACTAAAATATTCTTGGCAACTATTAAAAGGGAGAATGATGAGATGGGAATGAAGTAGCAGCTTCTCTGGTGGGGCTACAAACCCATAGATTTCCTCCTGGACCAGGGCGTCTTGGATTATGTGGTCAACCAAGTTGTATCCAGGGGGCCTTCTTCCCGTCCAATAAGAGTTGGGCCTTGTCAATCCTGAGAAAGACCTTGTCTAGATCCTCTATGCTGGCGCTCATCCCAAAGAAGAAAAGATATTCCAGGTAAACCACTAGGTGAAGCTTTTGCCCAGTAAAGGCTTCAGTAAATTTTCACAGTTTATTGTAGACAGTACTAATATTCTTCTTGTGTTTTGTTTTGGCAAAGGTCAGCTCCATGGCTGCAGGGACCCCCGTCTCATCAGTGCTCCAGGCCAGCCCAAAGTTGGCAAGGTGGATTTTGGTCTTCTTTGCAGCTGTTGCGTCTGCAACAGTCAATTTACCCACCACACGCCCAAAGTTCTCCAACAGGTAAGACAGGGTGTGCTCCACCGGAAAGCAGAAGCAAGCAGCCGCATGGGCCTGGCCCATCTCCGGTATATTCTTGAATGGGAGCGTCACCAGGAAGTCCTAAACAAGCTCAGTGGAGTTTACACAGTAAACTCCACTGAGGGATACCAGGTCCAGGAGGACTAGCTGGGCATCCTTGTAGGCAGTAACTTCCCACTCAGATGCCTCCTTAGCATGTGTAAGCTCAGCTAATGCCTCCCACAACATTGGAAAGGTATCATGAATGTGGTCCTCTAGCTTGTTCAAAACAAGGGTGACAGAAACAGCTGCCTTGCCACATGATTGGCATAGTTTGTGTAGAATATGGTGGGGATAAAGGGGACCAGGACTTGGCGGATTTTGCCGTCTATCTTTCTAAAATAAGGTAAGAATTTTGAAATTTTATCAATTTTTTATTAGGTTATCTTCTTCTGTGATTTTCTTGCCTGCAGCCTCTGCCAGTTTGGCCATTCTTGGCACAAGCAGTTGGGTGGGCAATTATGTATCCTCTTTTCTTGCGCGCTTTGCAGGTTTGAGGTGGGCATATGTGGTGACTGCTCTAGCAGGTTGTTGGTTTTAAGCAGTGCTTAGATATGTGAGCACCAGGCAAGGTGGAGTACAACAGAATATGCATTACCAGCATAAAACTGAGGAGTTGCTGACTATTGCCAATATATGAAGATCATAGTATTAACAACAGCAGAAGAGTTTCAGGTGTTGGTTGGCAACATGACAGGATACAGAGTTGGTGTATATTAGTCAGTTGGATACCAGATAGAAAATATATACTTTTGGGAAGGATTCAGTTGTCAGTCAGCAACAAGACAATAGATTCAGAACAGGGTTGGCAGAGGAATGGGTGTATGTTAATCAGTTGGAATCTGGACAGACAATGAATACTGGGGAAGAATAAGAGAGGATTCAGAATTGATAAGTGGAATACAGCAGACTTATGATTCCTAGGTGTCTCTATATTAACAGTACTAAAAACACAAGCTCAACATCTGTTTATAGCTTACAGGAGCTATCATGGTTGTACAGACCCAAGTTCTGCACCTATGCAAAGGCAGTTGGCAAGTAACTTATCCAAGCTAAAGGAGAAACAACAGTATTCAGTTTACAATAAAAGGTCTCTAATTTATTACATAAGTCAATTGATGATTATATAGGCATTTGTGAGATGATAGTCAACTTAAATGTTGATCAACAATATGGAATATTGATGATCAATCAAATTAGTTGCTACAGTTTCATGTGAAGATTACAACTGACAAGAGTGGTTGTAAGTTAGATCATCAGTCTCAGTTAGTAACTGGTTGTTCCAAAGGCAACTGTGGCAAATTGGTCATAATCTTGACAGATTATGGAACATACAGTTTAGCAGATCACTTATACAACATCTGAGCAACAGATATGACATGTGGAATAGTCTACCCTACATCTTTTACCTGTGGACTTGTCTGGCCAACAGAAAAAGTCTTTAGCTTTCTATGGACAACAGGAAATGCATATAGCATTGTATGCCCAACAGATTAGGCCTATAGACTCCTATGGCCGAAAGATAAAGACTAAAGCTTTATATGGACAACAGATAAAGCCTATAGCCTGGTTTGATCAACAGAAGCTGTTAAATAGCATCATAGCTCATAGCTCATAGCTATTTCACCACAGCATACATCTCATGATTGTTGACCCAAACAGACAGTGCAGAGAGAGCAAAGGACTTAAACTTAGGGCCCTTCACAACTGTCTTCTGTATGTTAAGAAGACGCCCAATGGTCTTCTCAGGGGTGTTGGGCATTTTGGTCATTAATGCCTTTTCAGACACCTTGTTGATTTTGTCCCCAGCAAGGACGGCAGCCTTGAATTTTTCCTTGACCTTACACTCAATTTCTTTGATCTCTGCAATTGCAGAGTCAAGGTCTTTGATCAGTTTCTCCAATTCTCTCATTGATTTTTTACTAATCTTTTCATATGTTTTTATAGCTTTCACACCAATAAAATCTGTATTATTCTGATACTATTGCCTCTTTGTTTATCCCTGTTTGTTTTCCCATTACTCCAATATCCCATCTTTTTACTCATTGTGTATATGTTTTACGCTCATCTCAATATGTGTTGTTTTCTTTGTGTTGATATTGTTTCCTTAATTACCATATTATTTTTAGCACTTAAACACAGCCCCTAGTGAAAATATTGGCAACAATTTGGTGATCAGCTAAATTTGAATTAGAAATAGAAAGTTAAGGTTTTGAATTTGGATCAGGAACAACTTTATCCAAACACAATTAACCTATAACTTTATAATTCAAATTTAGCTGATCACCAAATTGTTGTTAATATTTTCACAAGGAGCAGTGTTTGGGTGCTAAAAATAACTGTGTTCTGGATCTAGATACATGGCATAGTAAATATATGATTTTATAGAAATAAACTGAACATAAAGAATAAAACCAACTATAAACAAAGAGAAAATGAACAATTGAAATTCAGAATAAATATAATATAAATAGAAAATGTTTGGTGACAGGGAGTTTATTGGGAGGCGGGGAAGAGAGATGCCTAGTAGGCAGAATAGTGTGAGAAGGAAGGCGTAGAGCCGGTGATGGCAGGTGGGGTGTAGTGGTGGCGGGGGGCAGGGGTAGGAGGATTGCACATGATGGCCGCCATATAATGCTCATTATATTCCTTGACTGTCATAGGCTAGATGGGTTGATAGGTGGCTATGGCACAGGGTGAGAGGCGCTTTTCTTTCTGTGATTGGTTGTCCATATTCACATGGAAGACAATTTGTGTGAAAAATTCAGCCACCATCTGCCCACCAAAGAGAGAATCATGGTCAAGGGCCCTAAGATGAGATCATTGAAAGCCTGTGGGCGGCGCTCCTGGACTTTGTCTCCAATATTGAAGAACACAACATCTGCCAGATGAATGTCAGCGTGACCAGCAGGGTAGACTGAGGCCTGGTGCCTGTGTCACTGGATGGCCTCAAGGGCAGTGAAACTTCCCTTCATTTGGTGGCTCAAGAAAACCTGGTGCTTGGAATTTGAGCCATCCCAGGAGTTGAGTAATCCACTGAGGATGTGGCTGTACTCATAGCTATTGGTGAAATCTGGGTTGTCCAATAATAGACAAAACCCTTGGCCAAAACAGCCAGAAATGCACCAATAAATGTCCCCTTCTTGACCTTCTTCCTTCCTCTTTGGGTGGCAGCTCTTTCTTGCATGCCAAAATTGTCAAAAGCTATGGATAGATTGTAGTAGGAGATGAACATGACCTCATCTGATAGACTTGTCAGGCATTGGACCAGGGTTGATTCAATGACCTGATCATATGGGTAATCCTCAGCACCATCCCATTGGTTGATGGCAACATATGTAAGAACCCGGACTGAAGCCACCTTTCCATGCATCCAGAGCTGCACCATGTGCTCAGACACCCAAATGTCATGGTGTGTAAGTTGCTTCCAGACCTAGATCAGGGGAAGCTTGGGGTCCTGCTGAAGGAGGTCAAGCATAATTGAGTAGGCCTCACTGATTTGGGACTCTGGGGCCTTCTTGGGCTTATTGGCTGTCCTGACCAGGTTTCTCTTATTCATCAGGTTGTTGAACTCCCACATTATTGTGGCTCAGGTAAATTGCAATTGGGTTGCAATCTGATCCTAGGACAGACCCTGAAGGTTCAGTGCACAATTTCCTGAAGAATTTGGGTGGTGATGATTTATCAAGTGGGGCGCTGGGCTGCGGGAGCTGAAGCCTGATTGGCTGAGGGGGGTAGGTTGGCTTGTGGCAGGAAGTTGTTCTGAATCAAGGTTGCCATCCTGATTGCTTGGTTGACAGGCAGCTTGTGCGGGGGTAGGTATGGGGGCAGGGTAGAGCTAGACACTAGGTGACTGATGAACAAGTCAAAGCCATATGGGTTGGGGGTCAGGTACAGGTCAGCTTCCTTGTTACCCGCCTCAAAGGCTTGGGTGTTAACAGTGCCTCCACAACCTTAGCCTTGCCTCCATTGAAGCTGGC
Source organism: Entomophthora muscae (assembly GCA_014839935.2). Classification (NCBI taxonomy): domain Eukaryota; kingdom Fungi; phylum Entomophthoromycota; class Entomophthoromycetes; order Entomophthorales; family Entomophthoraceae; genus Entomophthora; species Entomophthora muscae. The sequence continues at coordinate 35,106 of QTSX02005196.1, read as the reverse complement.
TTGGCTGCTACTGGCTTGGCTGCTGGTGCTATTGAAAATGTTGTTGCTAGTAAAAACCATCTTGAAATAAAACCTATGATAAAATCACTAAAAGTAGAAGTTTAAAATTTTATGCTCTATTTTTTTGTAATCTTGAGTCCATATTTGGAAGGTTCTCAAAACTATTATACACAAATAAGGATCCATGAAAATGAATAAAGTGCCTCTGTTCCTAAATTGAATAGCTGTTGATTGGGTGTTAAACTGTTATACTTCTATTTTAGGCTGCTTATACTCCACATCTTGTGTGACTTTATTTTTTGTGCTTGTGGAATTTCACTTCCAGATTGCTCAAATTTTGTTTCATTTTAGTCCTTCTGTCAGTGCCTCATATGAATCCTGATTGGATTATAATATACTCTGTAACAGCATACATTAAATCACTTCTTGTGTCAGTTCATTTTTTTGTGGTTTAAACTATGCCGCTTGATATTTGATATAATCTTGTATAATGGGCTAGTGAAAGTTTGTTTTTGTTTGAAAGTTTATTTATTAACCAAAAATATTTAAAATATTTAAATCCTGAATCTTGCGCAACTTGGATTTTTTTCAAATCTGAAATCATTTTGTTTAAATCTGAGGTATTTTTGGTTGTTGCCATAGCTTTTAAAACTACTGTACCATTCTGGTCAATTACTTTTCCTGCATCTAAATTCAGTCCTCTTGTCTCTTCCTCAATCATTGGAACATTTCAAGGATTTAACAACCTTATAAAGTCTAAACTTGCAACATTTTGTACTGTGTTTCTCAAATTTGTTGATATAAAACCCTAAAAGCAAAAAAGCTGTGCACTAATCATAACATAAACATTGTATGTTTGTTCTATTTATTAAAGATATACCTCTATTAATATTTAAAATATACTACACAAAAAGAAAATATGAATCAAACTAAATTAAGAATCCTAAAATCAGAATGACTGAAATAAATAATAGGCAAAAATGCATCTTAAAACACCAAAACCGACATTATATATTATATAAATCCAGTCAAAAAATGTACAAATAAAACAATATATATTAAAAGCAAACACAATATTTCATACCAAACAAACATTTCAAAGCAAAATCTTGGAATTTTAGTTTATTTTAATCAAATATAACTCAAATAAGGAAAGTGATCTATGCACCCTTAAACTAACATGCTTTTTTTGTATAAATTAAGATATTAATGTTCACATTTCCCTCATGTTTTTCTTTGGGCAATATAACTCTGGATCCAAATTTCACATTAATCCACATTGTATCAAAAACCTCTAAGAAATATGACTGTAGTACTCTAGGGTTTAGGGAAGTAAGAACTAAGTTACTAGATGTCAGGATATCAGCCACTAGGTGGGATAGCCGAAGTAGGTGAAGGCTGGGCTATCAGCCCAGAAGGTAGTGCTTACCACAAGACTGATGCCACCTTGATAATATAAGAGAGAGCGTTCAAGCATAGAGCAAGGTCCATAATTGGGAACCATAGAGTCCACCAGACCTGTAAGAGAAATGTATATTACTCCAAATAGATGGGTAAATATGGTCCCATTAGTGATAATATAATCTTGTGGGCAATTGGGCCAGGGATAATGGGGGAGTCACAAGGACTAGTTAGGCAGGCATAAGTTGTATTTACCCCCAAATAGTTGTGATTGAATATTATACCAGAAAAATTTATGGTTGGAATGTTCAGGTACCCTGGTTTTGGTAAGGGGGTCAGCTATGAGGATGTTTCCAAGACCAAACTCTGAATAGACCAAATTGATAGATATTTGGTGAAATGCACAGGACCAAATAGAGCACCAGGAGGACAAAATAACTTGGTCTGGGGGTCTGCAGGTTCAACAGTTAGTGTGACAGAAAAGAAGAACCTGCTGACAATGTGTTAAAATGATAGAAAACAAGAACTAGACAGGATAAAATCTGGTGGAACCAAAGGTTCATCACAATTTTCTTATCAGAGTGGCAATAATGTCTTATCCAAACTTGACAGAGTGTATATACTAACTTCCCAGGCTTCATCTTTGAGCAGTCTGGTGTTGGGAAACTGGGGGAATAAGAAAGCTTCATGTTTAGAAGGATTATGATTGGCTGATACTGGCAAATAGAAGCAGGAATTTTTCTGTTTACAAACCTTATTCACAAAATCAGGCAGGCTGGCCAGATATGTACCAGTCTCAATGCTGGGGAGCAATATCTACTGACTTCCATTGGTGGGTTCTAATTTGAATTAGCCAAAAACTCCATTTGGTAAGAAGCTGTTTCTCTATAGGAGTGGAATTCAAGTGGTGCACTGGTGGCTTCAATTCTTTCAGGCTCATCAAAACTTCTTTAATTTGTGCGCTCTTAATCAAATATCCTTAAGATTTGATCCCAAGATTGCAGTCAACTGGGCTCAAAGCCCTCTGGATTTGCAGGCCAAAGAGTGTGTAGTTCTGGGTTTAATCCTTGATTTTTTTGTGCTTTAAAATGAGAAGCAACATACTATTTGTGACCCTAGAGAGTTTCCTCCTGAGAATCTGAGGGATAATCTACTTGGTGTTGGGCTACTAGTAAGGAGATAACTCAGAGTACTTTGATCAGGCCTAGGGAACTAGCTCTAATTTTTTAGAATAATAGGAATATTATCCTGTTAACTGTAGTAATTAGGCAACAAGAAATAAAAGACTTTCAAGAGTCTGCTGTGATAGACTGGTTATTTTTTAATTTAAGATAACAAGCCAATAGGTGTTATAATAGTGAAAGTGGTAGTAAAAAATGATAGTAATTATTTGGAGAAAGAGGAACCATTAAAAACTGCATGTTTTACTGAAAATAAATATATGACAGGATTGGAAGGTGATAATCAATGCTAAACTAATTTATATTTAACCAAATAGCCATAAAATTCAATAGAAGGTATAAAAGAGCATAAGAGTGTTTTGCCTCCTAAAGATTTGAGGTTAATTATCTACAGTCATCATAATGATGCTGATAAAGCGCCTTTTGGGGAAGCTTCAAATATGGAATTAGGAAAGAAGAGAAATATCTTTTATTGGATAATATTTTAGACTTATATAGATTGGGCTGTGGCAGAGATTTAGTTGGATCAAACCTAGGGGTTGATCATGTGCAGGATGGGTTTAAGCCACTGGATACTTGGAAATCCATGTGATATTTCTTGGTTACCATTCCCAGTATGTCAAACTGTATATTAGAAGGCACCAAATCAGGTGATAACTGATTTTAAGTAAGTTGGCGGTAGCTGTTGTGTTCTGAGGCGCAGCACAGACACACAACGGGGAATCCTAACCTTAGGATTGGATTCATACTAAGTCTTGATTAGATGACAGGGAAGGCTATGCAATTACCTTGCGGCCCTGAATGAATAATATCTACTAGTTGTGGCTAGAGAGAGGCACAGAAGTACTGAAGAAACAGAGACAAAAATGTGAATAGAACTTAATTTTTATTGATAAATATGAAATGGAATATATAGTGGTTTGGAATACCACAAAACACTACCAGGACGGTAGGATCACTCACCACCAGCATGAGTGGGGCAAGTGAGTTGCGCAAGATCAAGAAACTAAACAACTGTATGTCCTGATTCAGTCATCAACTCATTTCAAGAGGCAAAAGCAAAAGCAAGATACTTGTCTTCAAAATGGCCCACCAAAGGCAAAATTGACACATGGTGAATAGCAGTATTCATGACATTGCCCTCCCCTAAATTGGCCTTAGGGGGGTGATACTTGTGGAGGAACTTGGCATGCACTAAAGAACAAGGACAGTCAATGGAGAGGAGCTTCACAGTGTATTTGGACCCTTGTTTGAAGGTCACTTCCAAAGGTCCAATCCACAGAGTGTCCAGCTTATGCGCTTGCCCACCTACTCTATGTTGGTAGTAAAGTACATGGTTGCCAACATCAAATTCAGGCAAGGGGGTGTGTCCAGCATTATTGAGAGAAATTTCAAGCATCTTAGTCTTGTATGCAGAAGTGTAGGCAGTGGCCTGTATATTGATTATGTGGTTGACTAGATCCTTGATGTGGTTGTCAGGATTCATGGCCTTATCAGAGGAAAGCAGGGGGCCCCAAGAGCGATGAGGTAGTAGCCTCTTGCCCATACAGCATAGCAAAGGGGGAGTACCCAGTGATACAATGTTTGCTAAGGCAATACACAAAGAGAGCAGCAGGTAAGTATAGATCCCAATTAGCAGCGTTAGAGTAGGTGAGCTTTCTCATGATGGAGACCAGTGTTGAATTTGCACGCTTCACAGCTCCATTGATAGAAGGGTTGTAGGGGGCAGAGAAGGACTGGTGGGACCCCAAAGCTTCAACAACAGAGGTTACTAGCTTGGCATTGAAGTTAGACCCATTATCTGAGAGCAACACTTGAGGACAGCCATGGCGGTAGAAAACATCTTGTAACAGGAAGGCAGCAGTTGTCTTGCCCGTGATGTCCTTCGTAGGGCAAGCCTCTACCCACTTGCTGAAGTGATCAAAATCAATCAGGATAAAGCAACACCAAGAACGTGAGCAGGGGAGAGGATCTACTGCGTCATTGCTGACAGTATGAAAAGCATGTTGAGGGGGAACTAATTTGAACTTGTGGGCAACAGCTCAAGGCCTCTGCAGCTGGCAGTTGTGGCAACTAGCTATGACGTCTGAGATTAGCAGGCAAAGGTTTTCCCAGAAGTAATTCTTCTGAAGCCAGTCAAAAGTCTTAGCAATGCCTCCATGCCCAGTCTCTTTATGAGCTTGCAACACCAACGAGAGGCAAAGACTGGGTTGTACATAGGGCAGGTACTGATCTCATACCTTTTTGAATAGTTCATTGTTGTGTATGAGGGTATCTTTGGATAGCTTGGACAAAGCCAGTCAGACCTCTTCTGTTTCACTCTCCCAAGAAGAAGGGTATCCAATTAGTTTGTACAGCCGGTCAGCCTCTGCAGGATGTCAAGTGAGAATGGGCATTCTGGATAGCCCATCAGCGTTCTGATGTTGAATCCCAGGGCAATGGAGCACAGTGAAGTCGTAATCTTGCAGACGTAGGGCCCATCTAGCTAGGCGCCCTTCTGGCTCCTTAAGTTGTTGTAACCATTTAAGCAAAGCATGTTCAGTGACAACAGTGAAATGGGTACCATACACATAGTGGCAGAACTGCTTGATTGCATGCAACATGGCAAGACACTCCTTCTCTGTGACACTATAGTTCTTCTCATGCTTATTTAGCATGCAGGAAGTGTAAGCCACAGGATGGTCTACACCCTCATTGTCTAGTTGGTCCAGAATAGCCCCAATAGCAAGATTGCTAGCGTCAGTGTATAGGATGAACTCCTTATCATAGTCAGGATAAACTAGGATTGGCGCCTCTTTGAGTTTTTGCTTAAGGGTTTCAAAGGCTTGCTGCTGACTGGAAGTCCATTCAAAAGGAACATTATGTAACAGCTGGACTAGAGGTTCACTAGTATTGACGAAGTCAGGGATAAACTGTCTGTAGTAACTCATCATCCCTAGAAAGACTTGTACCTCTTGCAGGTTGGTGAGCAGAAGCATTTTTTCAATGGCCTCAACCTTCTTAGTCATTGGGTGAATTCCTTTCTGGGTTACTTCATGGCCCAAGAATTCAAGACACTCTTTGAAGAATGCACACTTGGAAGGTTTTAGCTTGAGGCCAGCTTCCCAAATCTTAATGAACACCTCTTTGAGATGAGCCAGGTAGTTGGTGAAGGTAGCGCTGAAAACCATTATATCATCCAAGTATACTAGGATGCACAACAACTTCAACTTGCAGAGGATGGAGTCCATGGCCCTTTGGAAGGTGGCCGGGGCGTTGCAGAGTCCTTGTGGCATGCAAGTAGGCTCAAAAAGCCCTTCAGATGTAATGAGCACGGCTTTTTGGCAATCCTCAGGTGACAGATCAACTTGCCAGTTTCCAGATGCCAGATCCATTGAAGAGAAAAACTTAGATCCTCCAAAACGTTGGAGAGTATCATCAATACGCAGCAAGAGGTACAAATCCTTCTTGGTCAAAGAGTTCAATTGACAGTATTCTATCACAATGCAATGACCTCCATTTTTCTTCTTTAATAAGAGTAGCGGGAATGCCCAAGGATTTTGGGAAGGCGCCAGCAGTCCAGCGTCCAACAGTTGCTTGAGCTCTTTAGATACCTGGGCATCCTCCACGCGGCTGCGGTAATATGGTTTAGCACGGAAGGGGGGAGCGTTGTCAGTGTCAATTTGATGGATAAAAACATTGGCTAACCCATAGTCAGTACTGTCTTTAGCAAAGATGTCAGAAAATTGGTCTAGCAGGTCTAGCACCTCTTTATGTTGAACCAGGGACAGCTGTGGAAAATCTTGCACAGTGAACAAGGAAAGGGCTTGGGGTTCATCTTCAGGTAGGTTAAAATCTTGGAATGTGCCAAAGGAATGAAGAGACAGGACATCAGGAGCGCCCAACAACTTGCCATATCCAATGACCTGCCCACTAGACACAGTTATGGGGAGTGGAGTCAGATTGGCGACCAATAATTGAACAGGGTCCTTATGGGAGACATCTAGTATTCCAGGACAGAGATAAGGTTTGTTTCAACCTAAAGAGGGTGGAGAGTACAACTCCAAGAAGGTTTTTTCAGGTAGTTCATATGATATCTGGGAGTCTAGGATGGCCTGGGAGCCAGGGGAATAGTGACAGCGTATGTGGCTAGGAGAGGTATCCCTTCAGACGCAGGACAAGCCATGGATGGACATTTCATGTTTGAAGAGTGGGTGCAATATTTGAGGTTGAAAACCCCAGTGGGATATTCCAAGGCACATGTCTTGAGACGTTTCCCGGGAGCTTTAACCAACTCTTCAAAGATCAGAGAGGCTTTGTATCACAGAATAGAGAGGTAACTATCTTTTAAGTTGATTATCCCGTTATATTCCCTAAGGAACTGAGTGCCAACTAAGATATTGTAACTCTTGTTTTCCAAGACAACTGCTGGCACAGCTAGGAGAAGCTTGCCAAACCGCATGGGTAGAGCAGAGTATGCCCCTATGGCGCAGGTCATAGACAGTCCAGCTGTGCCATACAACTGGTGATAATTAAGGTCAGGGGCAAGTTTGATTTTCTTCACAAGCTTGGAGGAGACAACGTTGACTGGCAAGCCAGTGTCTAAAACGGCCTTGATCTTCACTTTTTGAATGGATATCTCTACTGAAGTGGTAGTGCAATCAAAGGGTGGAAGGACAGCCAAGATATCTTGAGCCTCTGCTAGTTCCTTATCCCACTTCTCAATCATGCATCTTAATCCTGGGAACTCCTTATATACAGTTTGGAGAGGGAGCAAAACAGATACATTCTTGAAGACAGCTTCAGCAATCTTGGCAGCTTCTTCTGATGACTCCACTAGCATGGAGGACCTCTTATTCTGAGTGAGGTAAGGGCAAGAGACAACTTCTTTGGCTTCAGGCAAAGGCTTAGCAGTAGTTGTAGTCTTTCCTGATTGCAATTTATAGGGGACTGTAATGGTTTCAGGAACAGCCAGGACAGAGTACCCATATTCATTGGCGTTGTCAGTATCAGAGTCATCCAGATCAGAGTTGTCAGAGATATTGTGGAACAAGAGGAGGATAGGAGGAGCCTCATTATCAGCTGGCTCAGAGTCAGATATATAGGGAGGGATTGAAAGAGACTGGGAAGAATTGTCAGCCAAGAGTGTCTCTGCCTCTAGGTTGACTGTTCTTTCCCCACCTGCTCTTTCCAATCAGCATATCCAACCTGTGGGTTGGTGTAGACTTGAGAATGGTGGTCTATCTGACCACAGTTGTGGCAACCTTGGCGTCAAGTAGGATTTTGCGAGTTCATGGTAAGAATGCAAGGACCACAGGAAGACAAACAAGAGTTAGAAGCAGCTCAACTTTCCTTAACAACTGCTCCAGAATGGGTAAGGTGCATGTCCTGCAGCAGCGTCTTTATGCTCTTCATAGAGGAAAGCATAGCTTTATAGCTTTGAAGTGAAGACACAGAAGCTGGTTAACTTTGAGAGCTTGAGTGCAAGCCATGTAAGCCCTATGGGCTGTCAATTGTCTGCTTGTTATCAGTTGCTGTCCTTCCATGTAGAATCTGTCTGCAAACTTAGTTAGCGTCTCTTTAGGCTTGAATGCAATGTGCATAAAAGTGTCCTTTTTTACTTCCAGGATAAGGTCACCACCAAAATTGTCAATCATAAGCTGCTTCATATCTTCCCACGTCTCAATGGTGGGTATTTCAGGCACCACCACCTCCTGGCAAGTTGGATGTAGACAGTTCAGAATAAGTTCTTTCTTAACCTTGTCTGATGCTTGTCTCATGGCAGTTTTGTAGATAGTTAGGAAAGCTGCATGTACAAGGTTCTGGGGTCAAAGACTTGCTTAAAGGTAGGCTTAAAATGTGCTTTGGGAGTTGGTCCACCATTGTTTCTATCAAGTACGTTTATATGAGGGAGAAACTCTGCTTTGGATTTAGAGGGGGGCTGTCTAGCCCATAGCTGAAGGAAACTCTCTTCAAGGGTAGTCAGGGTCTCAACAGCGTGGGCACCTGTATCAACAGCTTGAGTGGTCTGTTGTGAAGTAGCATCTAGGCGTTGACCTTAGGTGGTCACTACTGTGGAGAGCTCAGCCAGTTGAGAAGTAAGGGATGGCCCCACTAAGAGGCAAGGGGCAAACATGTTGTTCACAGAGTTGATCAAGTCATTCATCTCTTGTATGTCTCTATCCAGCTCTTTATGGTCCCGCTTTAAATGATCCACCTTGTTAGCTAGGGCAATTAGTTCCCTAGCACATTAGATTTGAGGGGCTCCTGGTAAGCCAGGGCAGCAATCATCTTTATTGACAACCCCAACTGTACTAGCAGCAGTTGCCATCATCTCACGTAGGGCGGCAAGTTCTTGCTGTAGCTTTGCAACTTGAGCAGTCAACTCAAGCACCTATGGGTCAGGTTGAGGCACCTCAGCAGGACGTCCTTGATTGCAAGTAGTTGTACGTAGCTCTTTAATAGTGTCCCATATTCTCTGCTCTCACTCCTACAAGTCATCAGAAGGGGGACAGGGAGGAACATCTGGCTTGGGTGTAGCTAATTGATTCACTTGACTCCAGAGTTTGGCTATAGCAGCAGCGGTGGCAGCTCTCTCTTGATCAAACACCGTACTGAGTTTATTAAGGCCATTAGCAGCAAAGTCTGCTACCTGCTGTAGTCGCTCAAATGAATACGTGCTGAATGCATTGAGCTGCTGCACAAGTCATTCAAAGTTGGTGAGATAAGTGTTTAAAGTGGAATTTACTTGAGTTTGCCAGGGTTGTTCTAGCTGGTGAAACTTGTGTAGATGCTCTCTTGCATATTTGGGGATGGACTGGCGCTTTTTTTGATAGAATTAACCAACCAGGTCTGGGAGGTAACAGAGTTGCTCTGATTTTCAGATACCAAGGAAAAAAGGGAATGGATCCACTGTTGGTAGGCAGCAAACTGGTCCCAGTGATGAGTAACCACTGCTTGTAGAGACAAGATTTCTTGGACGTGGAGCCCCAACACCATTTGATGGTGGGCCAAGGCAGGGTGCATAAAGGACAATAGTAAGTGCTCAGCAGAGCCAGCCGCTGAGAGGAGATGCTGTGGAATTTGAGGAGCCACAATCAATTCATAGTATTCCACTTGACTGAACTGCAGCTGAAGGCAAGGGATGGCTCCTTCACAGGCTATCCCAAGGGCTACCACCATGATTTGTTCTAAGTCAGGGGTACCCATGGGGTAAGCAACTAGGTGGGGACTATTCCTGAAGTTCAGTATAGTAGGAATAATAGGCAGGTTGGCAATATCTTCCTCAATAGGAGGGCTAGTAATTTCAGGTGAAGTTGGCTCTTGTATAGGCAGAGGCAAAGGACCTGAAAACGTGGATGTAAAAGGGCTAATTGAGAGGCTTACAGCCCCTGTAGTGAGCACCATTTTTGTTGTGTTCTGAGGCGCGGCACAGACACACAACAGGGAGTCCTAACCTTAGGATTAGATTCATACTAAGTCTTGGTTAGATGACAGGGAAGGCTATGCAATTACCTTGCGGCCCTGGAAGATTAATTGCAACTAGTTGTGGCTAGAGAGAGGCGCAGAAGTACTGAAGACACAAAGACAAAAATGTGAATAGAACTTAATTTTTATTGGTAAATATGAAATGGAATATATAGTGGTTAGGAATACCACAAAACACTACCAGGATGGTAGGATCACTTGCCACCAGCATGAGTGGGGCAAGTGAGTTGCACAGGATCAAGAAACTGAACAATTATATTTCATGATTCAGTCATCAACTCATTTTGAGAGGCAAAAGCAAAAGCAAGAGATTTGTCTTCAAAATAGCCCATGAAGGCAAAATTGACACATGGTGAATAGCGGTATTCACAACAGTAGCCAGAATGCCTGTACATCCAGATCCTCAACACCCCCCCTTAAGGGGGTACTCTGGTACATCAGGAGGGGTCTTTGTATTAATAGCTGTCACCTGATGTTCCTGGAGTTTTTTGCTAGTTGGTACCAGTCTGGTTGAGTGCTCTCCTTTGCTAAGGCGGAGACAGATCCTGTGGTATTTCTTGACAACAAGGGTTTAGCACCTTGGAATTTCACTAGATAGGTGTTTTAATCTGGTCTGTACTTGATGATTCTTCCTGGTCCTCTGTGTACTGAGTCTAGCTTCTTTCTGTTTCCAGCTAGGACCCAGACAGGGGAGTCAATGGGAAGTGATTCCTCTTTAGAGGTTACCTTTTGTGTTTTGAGCCTTTTTTGTTTCTGCTATTTTAGCTTTGAGGCATATATGTTGTATATTTGGTACTTGTTCTACTATGGGAGGTTTCCCTGGGGGGATCTTTATGTATGGCTGCTTGTTGTGGGTAATTATTTCTGGTTTGTATCTGTATGTTAGTGCAAACAGTGAGTAGCCTGTTCCTTGATTGGTGTAGACCTGGGATACTAGCAATGCATGTTTCACGTATAGTGACCATGTGTCTTTACCTTTTCCATCCATATTTTTCTCTATGGTCCTGATAAGGCTGCTGTTTAGGTGTTCAACTCTGTTGTTGGCCTGTGGCCTGTAGGGCAAGGTTGTGGAATTATTAATGGTTTTAGATTTTAAGTTGTTGTTTACTATGTGCCCTGATAACTCAGTTGCTCCATCAGTTATGATGTAGTCTGATGTACTGTAGTCAGCTATGATTGCTTTGTTAATGAATTGGTTTATTGTTTATGCTTTATGATCTTTTGTTGCCCAGAAGATGGGCCAGCATGTAGAAAAGTCAATGGCTACAATTAAGAATTGTTGATTTTTTTTAGTTTCTAGGAAGGGGCCCACTACAACCAGTCCCCAAACCTTGAATGGTTCAGGGTCTGGTACTGGGTTGACCGTTGGCTGGGGAGCCTTTGTGCTGGTGTATTTCTTGCACACTGTGCACTTTTTAGGAACATCAATTATAACTTGTTTGAAATTGGGCCACTATACCATCTCTTTTAATGTGAAAATAGGTTGTTAGCCTTTGTATTTCCTAGTAGGCAATGGTGTCTTAATATGGTGTCAACTCCCTGTGCAAGTGGGATGTAAGAGACGTGTTTGTTGTTAATGGTTTAGTATACAGTTTCATTTGATACATGGAAATATTTTTTGTTCCTTACTAATGTATTGTGGGTTAATTGATGTGTTATGGGGTCTTTTCCTTTGGTATTATACTCAGTATTATATAAGTTTGGCCAGTCAGGATCCAGGTGGTCAGAGTGATCCTCTCTTGGCTGACATAGCCTAGAGAGAGCATCAGCTGTGATCAGCTCTGCCCCTTTTTTATTGGATGTTCAAATTGAGCTGCTCTAACAGGGACATCCATTTGGCTTGTTGCCATGCAAGTACGTTCTGAGTTTTAAAGTAGATTAAGGATTTTTGGTCAGTTAGTACTCAGACATTTAAATGTCCTTCTAGATAACATCTCCATTTTTTGCATGCATGATATATTGCTAGCAATTTCTTATAGTGTATTTGGTATCTCTGCTCAGTGTTGGTTAGTTTTCTACTTTTTTAACATACTGGCAGGAAGTCTTGCTGCCCTGGCTGGCAGATGCGCAGGACTGCGCCAATGGCGGTGTTGCTGGCATCTGACTCAAGCTTGTAGCACCTGTTATATTAGGGTATTGCAAGATTGGTGCTTTGATCAGAGCTTGTTTTAATAAATGGAAATTCTTGTCACATTCTAGAGTCCAGATTAATTTATTTTTGGTATTACACTTGGTTAAGTCAATGATTGGTGCATTTAGTTTTCCATAGACTTTTTTGTATTTCCTTAGGTAAGCTACCATACCAAGAAAGCATCTAACTTGTTTAACAGAGGTGGGGTGTTGCATGTTATTTATGGCTTTAATTTTGTCTGGATCTGCTTTGATGCCACCATCAGAGACAATGTGGCCCAAGAACAGGAGTTCCTTCTCCATAGATTGGCACTTATTTTATTTTGCATAAAGATTGTGCTTTACAAGTCAATTGAGTGTCTTGCGGATATGCGTGAGGTGTTCCTCTTTTGTTTTTGAGAATATGATGATATTTTCAAGGTAGCATTCTGTATTTGAGAGACTGTTTTGTGCTTGGTTCATCATAATGACAAACGTTGCAGGAGCGTTGGTCATCCCAAAGTTCATTACTCTACATTCAAAGGATCCAAATTGTGTATGGAACACAGTTTTTGGTATGTCCTTTTCCTTTACTTCAACTTGGTTATAACCTGAGGTGAGGTCAATTTTGAAGAAAAATTTGGCTCCGGAGAGTCCTGCAAACAGATCCTCTATAAGTGGAAGAGGGCATTTATTCTTTACTGTGCTTGCATTAGTGCTCTGTAGTCAGTTAATAGACGCAGAGTGTCTTCCTTTTTCTTTACAAAGAACACTGCTGCCCCCATGGGGATTCATACGGGCAAATGAATCCTTTTGCTAGATTGTCCTCTATGTGTGTTTTGAGGGTTTGGGTCTCCATGGGGGAGAGTCTTTAGAGAGGTGCAGGTTTAGGCATGACTTTAAACAGATTAATGCCATGTTTGAATTCCCATTTGGGTGGTAACTCTGTGAGCTCTTCCTTGAATACATGGGAGTATTCATTTAGGAGTGCTGCAAGTTCTGGGCATTGGATTTTGGTTGTTTGCATATTATTGAATCTGATGTACCTCATTATTTGGAGGGTACTATATTTGGTTAAATGCTCTGAGTTGTCTTGGTTTGTGACCTGGACAAATACTGTGTCTCTTAGAATGAGGTTGTTGGGTTCTTTGGGGATATTAAAATTGACTCCATTGTGTTTGATGGTCATGGTTTTTATTTTCCAAGATATGCTGGGGTTCACTTGGGTGAACCAGTCCATGCCTGCTACAATGTTGTAGTTTATGTTGTTCATGATAAGTCCTTTGATGGACGTTTGTATACCTTGGAGGTCAATTCTGAAGGGAGTTGTTTTGCCTTCAAGTAGAACCTTTGATTTTTCTGCCATTCTGGTATATTTGAAGTTGGATTTTCAACTGGTATTTTGTATTTGGTTAAAAATGGTTTGCTAACCATAGTGTGTTGTGCACCAGAGTCAAATAAAATTATGTGTATGAGATTTATAAGTGCATGGGTAGACAAGAAGTTGTGAGCAATCTTTAATTTTTAAGTTCATATAAATGGAGGATTGCAGGACACAAGGATGCAAGCAGCAAAGTTTGTGCCTTAGTACAGTTTCTTGTCAAGTTGGGAGGAGACAGGGGCACTTAATCATGTTCCCCCTCCTCTTTTCCCTGTTCCTCTGTTTTGAGACCTTTGAGGTCAGAGAATGTGGGATCAGATTCATAGTGGGTTGCTGTTTCAGCATTGTTTACTTTGGCGGTGTCCTCCTTCTTGGGACAGGAGCGGTTTGTGTTTTGGCTGTAATTGCCATATTGAAATTGGAGCTGTCATTGCTATGATTGGTGTTTTGGCGTTTGTTGCCATTGGAGTTTTCTCTGCCATTGCTGTTTGAGGAGCAATTGCTGTTGTGTGCAGCATATTCCATGTGTGTGTGTTTTTCCGCACGCTTAGCTTCTGCAAAGAGCGCAGGCATGGAGGTATTAGCCTCTGGGCAAATGAGGGCAGCAACAGAGGGTTTCATTCTATTGATGAATGATGCTCTGGTGTGTACGTTGTCAGCTTGTACTGTTTTTTGGATTTTACAGTGTATTTCCTCAAATTCATTGGCATAAGCTGTGATAGTGGTTTTCTGAGGAAGATTGCTGAGCTGTATTGCAATGTCTTGGAGGGATTTGGTGACGCAGAAATTGTACGTGATGTCCTATTTTTTGAACTTTTCCCAGTTGTCAAGCTGGTTGTTGATTTGCAAACCAAACCAGGTGGCAAACCAGTTAGCTGCGGCCTTGTATAGGCGCTTGCTGGCTTCCTGGACCCATTTTTCATGAGGGATGCGGCTGGCGCAGAGTTTAGCAGCTGTGTGGTCTAGCCAGTTGATGACATTTTCTTTGTTTTTACCAAAGAACTTGTCAATACCAATGTATTTGGTGTTGGTAACTTCACCTGTGATAGGTGGTTGTGTTTTTGTTTGTGGTTGAAGAGAGCAACTGTATTGAATTTTCTTGGTGCATGCTTTGGGCATGACCAGTCTTCAAATATGGTGCATCCACTAGGTATATCTTTGTCAATGTTGTGAGTGCAGAAGTACGTTTTACAGGTCTCCTGGGATGTGGCCTGGTTGAGTACATGAGCAAAGGTGGGCAGGTTTTGGTCAGTCATTTTCTCTTTCATGGGTGTGGTCAAAAAAACCGTAGCTGCTACCAGTGATAAGGAGCGCCTTTTGGGGAAGCTTCAAATATGGAATTAGGAAAGAAGAGAAGTATCTTTTATTGGATAATATTTTAGACTTATATAGATTTGGCTGTGGCAGAGATTTAGTTGGATCAAACCTAGGGGTTGGTCATGTGTGGGATGGGTTTGAGCCACTGGATACTTGGAAAGGTCATGTGATATTGGTGTTTTGCCTTTCTTGGTATGTAGAACGGTATATTAGATTGGCACCAAATTGGGCAATGACAGGATGTTAAGTAAGTTGGCGGTAGCCAGAATGCTTGTACATCCAGATCCTTGACAATGGTTATTTTTTACTGTGGATACACTGCAATAAAAAAGGGTTTAAGTGATATAAAATTTACCCTTTATGATGATAACTATCAATTTTTGATAACCAATGGTCAATGATATGAAACTAAAAAAATCTACACTGAAATTTATTCCTCTTAAACTAAATGTATTAAGAGCTTTAGATAATTGATTATAAAACTGGTGCCTCTATTTTAGATACTATTCTTATTTAATTATCATCCAAGAAACATATCATATCCTCTTAAAGTAGAAGAGAGTTGGTGAGAACTCTGACTTTCATTCTATTTAAAGATGTTTGCAATATTTTTTCAGAATACCACTATGAATAGAATTTTAAAATACAAAGCAAGGGTTTAGGATTTATATGAAATTTAAAGCCAATAAGGGGTTAATGGACCACCAATCAACAAGGAATACATCTGACCTGGCTTTTTGAAGAGTCCCTGTTAGTATTTAACCCAAGCCCTCCAAAAGTTTATTTCTAGGGTTAAATAGTGCAGAAAATATTGAGTGGGAAGCTCCTATGATCAATTGATTCTGGTATTTTATAATTAATGGGTTTCTCCATAAGCGGTATTGTTACAATGGCATTACAATAATCTTTGATAACCTATCTAATTGATAACTCCTTATTTCTAGGAACAAATTCCCAAAATTATGGCAAATTTTTTGGTATTTTATTTAGTAGTTTTCAAAGCTATTGTTATGTTAGAAAACTAAACAGAAGGAATAGTACATCCTTGCAAGCTCAGAAACCAGCAAAGAACCACCGCTAAACCCTTGAAAAAAATAGATAGTTTGAATGCTGTCATTGACAAAAATGGGTCAAAACTGGGGTTGCTCAAATAGCCCTTGAAAATCTGGACTTGCCATATCTCTGCCCAAATAATTATGACAAGAAAACCACATGTTATACACTATTTGGTGATGGAAGCACTTGACCTGCTGGTCACCTAGACTTTTCACATTATGATGTCATTGAGTCAAAGTTGACAGCAAGACCCCAAACTACTGAAAATATTTTTAACAACCAATCAGATGCCACAGAATCCCCTCCTCCCCCATCCTGAACTCTCTTAAGACTTTCCCCATTTCCCTCTTGAAACTTGTTTCTAGATAGCTTAATTTCATTCAAAATAAAAAGAAAGTTTATCCAAAATGCTTGCTCATCTGAGGCTGTTTGCCCCTGTCTTTGAGAGATTAGCCTTTGTTGCTGCCAAAGTTGCTATTGATTCCATGGCTGCAACCTGGCCCACTCTTTACACTTAACGCCTTCAGATTCTTTCTCTAATTTACCCCCGCAAATCATTTGCCTACTGACAATTTTGATCTTAATCCTCTGCTATACTACTATTGGATCCAAGATGTTGAATTGTCCTCCCAATTTGGTCTCCTGCTTTTCAGGCAACTCATGATCTATTTATTATATCCTCATTGTATTTCCTTGAATCATGCCACATACTGTTTCACTATAACAGCTATAGTTCTAAGCAAAGAACTTAGATTTATGCAAAAACAACTGAGATTTAAATGAGAACTACTCATATGAAAACAAAATTGAAACCAAATAATTTATATTGATTAAATATATATTTGAATTCACTTCTATTTTGTTTTCATCTGAGTTGTTTTTGTTTAAATCTCAGTTGTTTTTGCTTAAATCTTAGCTTTATTTCTTAGAGCCATTTCTTTGAAAACTACTATAATAAAAGCTTAGATTATAAAATACCAGAATCAATAAAATATAGAGATTTCTGATCAATATTTTCTGAGCCATTCAATCTTAGCAATAAACTTTTTGAAGGCCTTGGGTTGGATACTAACAGGGACTCTTCAAAAAGCCAGGCCAGATGTATTCCTTGTTGATTGGTGGTCCATTAAACCCTTATTGGTTTTAAATTTCATATAAATCCTAAACCCTTTCTTGTATTTTAAAATTCTATCCATAGTGGTATTCTGGAAATTTTTTGGTATCATCTTTAAATAGAATTAAAGTCAGAGTTCTCACCCAACTTCCTTCTACTTTAAGAAGGTCTGATATGTTTCTCGGATGATAATTAAATAGTAATAGTATCTAAAATAGAGGCACCAGTTTTATAATCAGTTATCTAAAGCTCTTAATACATTTGGTTTAAGAGGAATAAATTTCAGTGTAGAATTTTTTAGTTTCATATCATTGACCATTGGTTATCAAAAATTGGGCAACTTCCAGAATCAACTCATTCCGCAAGTCAACTTACTATATGTTGACAATCAGAATTAAAAATACTTTAATGTTGACAGCATTGAAAAGTCAGAATTAAGTTTTAACTCATGCAGACTACTAAATGTTGACACTTTTTTAATAAGCAGAAACCTGTTTCCTGAACATTTTACTTAATAAAAATTAAGCTTCAAAATATTTTTAGGGTAATGTGACAACATAGATTTAAAAAACCCATAAAAAATTATACATGACAATTAAAAAAATTCATAAAAATACACTTCAAAAATAATTCACTATGAAATTAGCTATTTTTACTATAATAAATTTTTTCCCACTTGTAAAAACAAAAAATCCAATACACAAAAAGATACTACATAAATATTTACATATTATGGGAAAATATAATAATCAGAAACAGTAATATAAAGTTTTTCCTATATTGAAAACTACAAAAAAACATATAATTTACTAGTAAAATACCAATATAGGCCATGTAATACAGTCTAAAGCATCAAACTATCAATAGAAAATCAATGATTTTATAAAAACAGTATCATAAATTAATAATGTGTTATTTAGAATAACTATTTATTTAAAAATATTTTACTTAACATATATGAACTATATAAAAAATTAGGCAATACACAATAAATTTAATTGAAAGCTAGACTGTGATCACCTGGTTGCCATTAAGAACTATGGCAATCTTCTTGATATATTCCCCAATCTCTGAAAGCTTATATTTGGCCTTGACAACGTCCTTGATCTTCTCTTTATACTGTTTCTCTTTGGTGGTTCTCATATCTCTGATGGATGCAGCAGTCTTCCCCTGTTGGACTTTGAGGTGCTCGTAGAAGATGTTGTATCTGGGCTTGATTCCAAAGGAGGACCTGGTATGCTTATGCCAGCTCTCCAAAGATGAAGTAGTTTTCATCTCATCTTTAAGAACTGCCTGGTAGCAGTTCCAGTTGGCTTTGGCTCTGGGCTTGCTCCAGCGCTTAGTGACCTTACGTCCAATCCACTGTGGTTTGTAATATTCAATGAAAGGGTAGAAGGCATCCTCATGTTTCTTGGCATATGGATCCTGGCATAGGAGGTCAAAGGCTTGTCCAGTATGCTCTGGCTTGACAAAGGCTAGTGCTACAAACTTCTGAATTAAGAACTTGCACTTTCCTGATGTATCTAGACGGTGGGGCTTGCTGAGCTCAGGTAGACCCTTTAGTTGCCTGTTAACAGCCTGTCAATAATGGAAAAACACCCCTGGACCTCTCCATCAAAGGTGTTTACAAAAGCGTTATACTGGGCAGTTTCATAGTCCATGATTATAGTTGAGGGGCCAAGTGCTTTATCATGAGCTTCTTGTTCTGCAGCAAGAGTGGCTTCATTCTTTTCATCATCATCTGGATTAGATCTAGTGTTATGGCCAGGGGGACTCTTTTTATTATTGGGTAGGGCTTTGATGCCCTCCTGAAGAATTTTAAAGGCCATTGTGTAGATCTCTTCTGTTGCCCCAGGAAGCAGAAAGTAGGAAAATGGGAGCACCTTGCCTTCAATAAGGAAATGTACAACCCATAGTTGGTAAAAAAAGGCAGGGGCATACTTCAAAGGTACCGTCACATAACCAGGTCTCTGAATCTCTTAACTGCTCCAGGTTCTGTTGTATAGCATAGCATATAATTCTTGCCTCTGATGTAGGCCCATCATCATGTAAAAGAAATACCTCATCACCATTGAACATCTTTAACTCCTCTGTTAATACTAACTCTCCTTGGATCATGGAAGATTTCTTATGGGGGAATAGATCACGGTGTTTGTCACATATATATTTCACTAACTGGTCACAGTCAGGGATGAGCTTCAGGTTCTCATTACTTAGGTGAGTGGTGGCCTTAAATACCAGATCAGAAGCCTTGAAGTCTTTGGAGACTGGGACCATTTGGTAGAGGTACCACTTTATAAGCTTTTCAATAAGATTGATTAGAGCATTGTATGTGTGCTCTCCTTTTCACTAGTGACTTTATCCCATCCTTCTGTGTTGATCCTGGCAGCGCAACTTCTATCTTCACACAAATAATGCTTGCTTCTTCCTGCTCTCTTTTGATTGTTGCAATTAAAAACATAGCCATCACAGACTAAACTTGCACCTCCTTTGACAGACATTAGAGGGGGAAACCAAGGGAACTTCTTTGGGAGCTTAAACTCTCCTTTGACGTTACATATATTGTGAACCTTTAGGGGATCCCATGGGCCAATTGGTGCTTGATGATAATCAGACAGATAATCATCAGGATCTTCTTTATTGATACTTGATGAGGAGGATGGAGGAGCAGATTTGTTGGGTGGTGGAAGGGAATTATCTGGAGTTGAATTCTTGCGCTTCTTGGACTGGGATGAGCTTGATTTGTTTGAGCTTAATTAATCTGGGCTTGACTGGGGTTCTGGACTCTTGGGTATCTTCTTTCTTCATTGCTTGTTTAGTAGAACATCATCTCCTTCTGATTGGTACCAGCTTGGAGAAGAGGAGGGGGCAGGGGAGGGCTCTTTGCTTTCAGGGTCTGGCGTCTTCTCCTTTGTCTTCTGTTTCTTTGAGGGATCTTTGGCTGGTTTTCTGTTGGGGTAGGGACTTTGGTCCTTTCCAGAGGCTTTGGGCACTTTCTTGGTTGACTTTGGGTTCTTTTTGGCTTCTAGGAAGATTTGTTCTACAATAATTAGAATATAGTTCATAAAGTAAGAATAATCATGTGAACATGAATAAAGTTAAATAATAATCACTCTTTTATTTTTATTTTTTAATTAAATAGTTTATAGAAGTATGGAAAGTAATTTTAGAGCTAGTTTATTAGTAAATAATATAAAACCCATGTTTAAATAAAAATTTGACATTCTGGTAGTCACAATAGTCAAAAAGATTTAATTTATTTTGTCAGCATAAAAAAACGCTTTAATTTTAACTGTTGACATACTGACAGTCAGCATTAAACTATAAAAACACTATGTAAATCACTTATAAAGCTTAGTTAATATTTTCTGGAGTTGGTTTTTTAAGGCCAAAATTGATTATTTTTAAATTAAAAAAATTTAAAGATTTGCATATGTAACTTATGAAAACTAAATAATAGGGATTGTAGAGGGAAATCTAAAGTACAGCCCTGGGTACTTTAGCTTGAATTATCATACTATGTATGTGTGCTTTTTGTTAAGCGGCAGTGTTTTACTAATAATCCAATGAAGGTGTTGACATTCAGGCAGGCAGCGTTCTTTTATAGTAACTCTACCATTAAATCCTGCTTAAACTATGTCACTTTGTTTGCTTAGCTAAACCCCTTTGTTGCAATTTAGGTGGCGTGTCAATTTGACACAAAGTTGACATTATACATACATATATAATTTCTAGTTTTAACATATGCGTTTTGGCTTAAGTAGACTTCCAGAAATAAGCTATAGTTTATCCAGTGAGTTTAAAATAACATTAAGTATCTAAATAATATAAAGAACACTCTGAAAGTTTGTGTATGTCTTTGTTCACTGCTTATCTTAATATATATTTAATAAAAACAGTAGTATAGAATATAAAAAGTAGTTATTTTTAGAATATTGTGTATTTTATTAAGAAACTTATGGATTCTTATTTGGTGTTGACATCCAGATATTACTTACTGTAGTCAACCTTAATGTGAAAGTACAAAGAAACTTACATTTTCATAGTAAAATATATTAATTTTTTTGGAATAAAAATAAGCCTTTTCTTAAATGGTGTCAACATTATGCCTGTTCCTTTTTAATTTTGTGATTCTGACTTAATAATTTGATATGAAAATTAGCTTAGTTTTGGAAATACCCAATTCTGGCAGATTAATACAAAAATAATGTTGACTTACTGATTTCAAAAAATTGTCAACATTCATTAAGTCAACTTGCAGAATGAGTTAATTCTGGGGGTTGCCAAAAATAGGTATTTATCATCATAAAGGGTAAATTCTAATTTAATTAAAGCCATTTTTTGAAGTGTATCAACAGTAAAAAATAACCATCATTATGATGACTGTAGATAATTCATCTCAAATTTTCATGAGGCAAAACACTCTTATGTTCCTTCATAACTTCTGTTGAATTTTATGGCTATTTGGTTAAATCTAAAGTAGTTTAGCATTAATTATTACCTTCCAATCATGTCATATATTTATTTTCAGGAAAACATGCAGTTTAAATATTTCCTCTTTCTCCAAATAAATACTATCACTTTTTACTACCACTTCTACTATTATAGCACCTCTTGGCTTGTTATCTTCAATTAAAGAATAACCAGCCTGTTGTAACTGTGCTGTTTTAGCAGAGTTACATGAGGAAAAATATTTAGAAGCCAGATAATAATCTTTATTGTGAGATAGTGATTATATAGTTCATGTGAATCAATGGATAACAGGAACATGATTGGTGACCACACGGTTGGATGGAAGAAGGGGGTGGCTTGATCCTGATAACAAGTCAAGCGCCAAAACAAGTTATCCACTGTAAAGGATCATCATCTGTTCATGTTGTTGAATTTGGTAATTTGAGTTGACTTCCTTGTCTGGCTTCAAGCGACCGGATAATCAGATTACGGGTCACAAACCCGTTTGGTTGGAACCTTGCTGGTGGGTTGAGCCTGCGGTTTTGACACCCCCCCCCGGCTGAAGGTCAGCCTCCTCTGGGGGCAGGTTATCAGGGAGGTTGTCAGGAGCCCAGGCGCTGTATTGAACTAGCTGCTGTTCTGTAGCGGGTAGGGAAGTTTCCCATTGTTTCTGTCTTGCTTTGCAAGGTTGTAGGCGGTCATGGTGTAGGGTCTTGTCTTGCTTATGTTTGCCAAGCCCTTGCATAAGGTAAGTGTTATTGTCATTTACCTTTAGAATGATTGCTGGCCCCACTTTTTCAGGTTGTAACTTGCTCTTTTCAACATTCATGACCCATACTTTGTCCCCAACATCATGCCTATTGCAGATGGGAACAAATGTCTTTTGCAGATGTTCATCCTCTTTGGATGTTTGCTCACAATTAGCCTCCATTACTGAGGGTCTGAGCGGGGGGGACTTCACTTGGAATTTCCAGTTTAGGTCCTGTCAATGCTTGAATGATATTTGGCTGTGTGCTGTATACCAGTTCAAACAGACTTTTCCCAGTGGATATGTTCACTTGGATTTGACACACAAGTAGTGCAGTCATTAGCTGCTTATACCAATCTTCAGGTCTCCCGGCGGTGAGTTTGGCTAGGGCTTGAATGAGGCTACCATTAAGCTGCTCTACTTGTCCATTGGCCTGTGGGTGGTATGGTGTTGTTACAGTGTGTTTGACCCCATTCTTGGTGAGGTATACGTTGGTGTTTTTAGAGGTCAACTCTTTGCCTCCATTGGTTATCAGGAGTTCTGGCTATCCAAACTTGCTGATTATTTCTTTGCCAATAAAACGTCAAAGGTCATTGCTGGTGTGTGCCTTTACTGCTTTGGCTACTGGGCATCTTGTTGCAAAGTAAATGACGGTGATGATGTATTTCTTGTTGTTGTGTTTTCCTGGCATGGAGCCAACAATGTCAAGAGCCCATACTTTGAAAGGTAGTTGTGTGCGGATGGGAAGTACTGACTTTGGCGGGGTTTTACTTTTGGCAAACTTTTTGCACACCTCACATTGGTCTAGAGCTTCCTGGACATTGTGGTATAAGGTTGGCTACCAGGCTTTATGTTTTAGGAACTCATATAAGTTTCTGCTCTTGGTATGTCCAAGGTCTCTGTGATAGCAAAGGATAGTGTCAACTTGCTGATGTGTGGGGATGTAGGGAATGGCTGTGCCATCAGTCATCTTTCTGTGAAGAGTCCCATATACGTCAGCAAAGAGATGTTCATTCTTAATGACTGTTTCTTTGGTTATGTCAGTTGTGCCCAGGGGGAACCCTTTTTCTTTTGCTTGTAACACCAGGAGAGGCCAGTCTGGGTTGAGCCCATTCTCTCCTTTTGAAGCACAGACATATAGACAGGACAGGGCGTCTGCCATGGCAAGCTTGGTCCCAGACTTGTACTAGATGAGCATGTTAAACCTCTCTAATAGTTCCATCCACTGCACTTGGCGGCGCAACAGATTTGCTTGGGTCTTGAAATAGATGAGTGACTTGTGATTGGTTAATGCTGTGAATTCTTCCTGGCGTTCTAGGCAGCAGCGCCATTTGACTAGGCAGTGCACAATAGCCAGCAGTTCCTTGTTGTGGATAGGATATTGACACTCACCATCTGTCAATTTCTGCAATTTTTAGGCTACAGGCAGGAAGTCACCGTCACTATTTTGATTTGTAGTACTCCCCCAATGGATGCATCTGAGGCGTTGGTTTCCATCTGGTATTCCCTGTCACGTTTGGGGTATTGCAGGATGGGAGCTGTTGTGAGCTTCTCTTTGAGGCGTCTAAAACAGAGGTCACATAGGGGGATCCACACAAACTTAGATTTGGTGCTGGTTATGGCAGATAAGGGGGAAGTCAAGATGCCACAGTCAGTTATGAAGCGTTGTACATAGGCCACCATTCCCAAGAAGGTGCGGAGTTCCAACTTATCCTTGGGTGGTGGCATCTTGCAGATGGCCTGTATCTTTTGACTGTCGGGTTTGATGCCGTCCTTTGAGACTATATGTCACAGGAAGGGTAGTTGCTCATGGAAGAACTGGCACTTGGAGGGCTTGGCCAACAGTTTGTGTTGTTCCAAGGTTGCAAAGACTGCTTCCAGGTCTTTGTGGTGCTGTTCCACTGAGGAACTTTAGACAATAATGTCGTCTAGGTACACTAGGGCGTGTTTGCCTATGTGGGGCGCAAACACTTTGTTCATGAAGGTTACAAAGGTGGACGGGGCATTGGTCATACCAAAGTTGAGCACCACACATTTGTAGGAGCCGTATTTAGTGCAGAAGGCCGTTTTGGGGATGTCTTCCTCCTTGATAAAAATCTGATTGTAGCCTGCGGTTAGATCAATCTTGGAGAAGACAGTGGCTCCTCCCAAGGCATTGAAGAGGTCGTCAATCAGTGGTAGTGGATAACAATTCTTAATGGTAACTTTGTTTAGGGTGCAGTAGTCTGTGACCAGGCGTAAGGTACCGTCCTTCTTAGCCACAAAGAATATGGCGGCCCCAAAGGGAGACTGTGAGGGGCAGATAAGTCCTTTTTCCAATGCTTCCTTGAGGTAGGCACGTAAGGTGTCATCTTCATTTGGGGTCAGCCTGTAGATAGGGCGCGCCTGTGGTACAGCCCCCTTGAGTTGGATGGAGTGCTGAATATGCTTCTCAGGAGGCAGCCCAGGTAACGCTTCCTTAAAGATTTCTGGGTGGCGGGCCACAATGTTGCAGTCCTGAGGCGTGGAGGTGTCCTGGTGGTCTTTGAAGTATATGAGCTTGTACTGGCAGGAGTCCCAGTCAATTGACTTCAAATCTTTCTTCCTGCCCTGGGTCTCTGTGATACGCACAAAGACATGGTTGCGTAGTAGTTGGTCCACGGAGTCAGGGTAGATCAGGTGATTGACACCTTCACGCTTGATGGTCAATACTGAGGTTGCCCAGTCTACGTGAGGGTTGTTCTTTTGTAACCAGTCTAGTCCCAGTACAATCTCAAACTTGGGAAAGTCAATGACAGGACCTTGAATGGTGGAGTGGAGATTCTCAAGCATGACAGAGAAGGGGGCAGTTTCCTTTATCACAGCAATGTGGTGCTCATCAGCCAGGACCACATTTTTAATCCGTGAAGGATTAGTGGCCAGCTTAAACTTATTCATAAAGCTGCTGTTGACTAAGGTTTGATCTGCGCCTGAGTCCAAGAGTGCTGAGCCTGTGTAACTTCAAAAGCAGAAAGGATAGGACATCAATTTATTGGGATGTCTGGCAATGGTGTACAGCACTGGGTCTTCCAAGGGCACCTGGATTATTGGGCATTGGTCCACGTCCTTGGGTTGGTATTCATTTTTGGGAGAGTCAGGAGTTGCGTGGGGAGAGCTTGGCTTGCTTAGTGCTCTCCAGGCTTTTCCCTCATCTGGGTTGCCTTGTGTGGCGGTGACGCAGAAATAGTTATGTTTGACTGGCCATTGTTTCCATTTCCATGTCCATTGGAACCCATGGGCTTGTGGTTGGCGTTGCTTCTGTTGCTTCCAGGAGGTGGTCAAGAGGAGCGCCTGCTTGGATGGAAATCCTTGGGTCTTTCTTGTTTCCCAGTTTGTACCTTGTGCAGAGCGTTGGATGTCTGTTCTGCTTTTTCCGCTTCACAGTATAGGCTTTGCAGGTTGGTCACCTGATCCAGGCTCACATGTCTCATCACGTGCAACTTGAGAGTGTTGTAGTACATGAGGTATATGGCTGGGGTGTCAAAGGCCATGTTGGAGGGTATACAAAGGCGGAGTTCCTCATAGGCGCAGGTGAGTTCCTTTGTGGTGCCTGTCTGGGTCAGGTTCTTTACTTGGCAAATAATCATGAGCACTGTATCCTTTAGCACAAATCTTGCCAGGAAGTCTTGCTTAAAGGTATCCCAGTTCTTGTCAGTGTGCTCTTTGTGCCACTTGTTGCACCAGGTGCCAGTGTCATGGGTCAGGCAAATGGAAATCTCAGCAATCCAAAATTGCTGTGGGCATTCCATCTGAGCTAGTTTACTCTGGGCGGACTGGATCCATGCGGCGGCGTTGTCGTCGTTGGCCCCAGCAAAAGGTTCCAAGGTGGTGCTTTGTAGTCTTTGAGCTACATAGGCGGGCATGGTGGTTTTGTTGGCTGGTTGCAGCATCAATGGTGGAGCCTGAAAGAATCCTTGTGCAGACATGGTGTTGAAGGCAGGTAGTGGGATTACTGTGTTTTGGTATAGGACAAAACCATTGGGTATCGCAGTACCAGGAGTGTACGGAGTCCAGTCAGGCGGGAGGCCAGACATAATTCTGTCGAGGATTTTTTGGCCGCGGCATGTGCGGGCAACAGGCGGAATTTTTCAAGATAAGGTAGGATGGAGAACCTACCTGTGCTACCAATGTTGTAACTGTGCTGTTTTAGAAGAGTTACACAGGGAAAAATATTTAGAAGCTAGATAATAATCTTTATTGTGAGATAGTGATTATATAGTTCATGTGAATCAATGGATAACAGGAACATGATTGGTGATCACACGGTTGGATGAAAGAAGGGGGTGGCTTGATCCTGATAACAAGTCAAGCGCCAAAACAAGGTATCCACCATAAAGGATCATCATCTGTTCATATTGTTGAATTTGGTCATTTGAGTTGACTTCCTAGTCAGGCTTTGAGTGACCAGATAATTGGATTGCGGGTCACAAACCTGCTTGGTTGGAACCTTGCTGGCGGGTCAAGCCTGCAGTTTTGACAAGCCTATCACAGCAGACTCTTGAAAGTCTCTGATTTCTTGTTGCCTAATTACTACAGTTAACAGGATGATCTTCCTATTATTATAACAAATTAGATTTAGTTCCCCAGGCCTGATCAAAGTGCTCTGAGTTATCTCCTTCCTATTAGCCCAACACCAAGTAGATTATCCCTCAGATTCTCATGGGGAAGATCTCTAGGGTCACAGATGGTATGTTGCTTCTCATTTTAAAGCACAAAAAATCAAGGATTAAACCCAGAACCCCACACTCTTTGGCCTACTAATCCAGAGGGCTTTGAGCCCAGTTGCCTGCAATCTTGGGATCAAATCTTAAGGATATTTGATTAAGAGCGCACAAATTAAAGAAGTTTTGATGAGCCTGAAAGAATTGAAGCCACCAGTGCACCACTTGAATTCCACTCCTATAGAGAAACAGCTTCTTACCAAATGTAGATTTTGGCTAGATCAGAATTAGAAACCACCAATAGAAGTCAGTAGATATTGCTCCCCAACATTGAGACTGGTACACACCTGGTCAGCCTGCCTGATTTTGTGAATAAGGTTTGTAAACAGAAAAATTCCTGCTTCTATTTGCCAGTATCAGCCAATCATAATCCTTCTAAGCATGAAGCTTTCTTATTCCCCCAGTTTTCCAACACCAGACTGCTCAAAGATGAAGCCTGGGAAGTTAGTATATACACTCTGTCAAGTTTGGATAAGACATTATTGCCACTCTGATAAGAAAATTGTGATGAACCTTTGGTTCCACCAGATTTTATCCTGTCTAGTTCTTGTTTTCTATCATTTTAAAACATTGCCAGCAGGTTCTTCTTTTCTGTCACACTAACTGTTGAACCTGCAGACCCCCAGACCAAGTTATTTTGTCCTCCTGGTGCTCTATTTGGTCCTGTGCATTTCACCAAATATCTATCAATTTGGTCTATTCAGAGTTTGGTCTTGGAAACATCCTCATAGCTGACCCCCTTACCAAAACCAGGGTACCTGAACATTCCAACCATAAATTTTTCTGGTATAATATTCAATCACAACTATTTGGGGGTAAATACAACTTATGCCTGCCTAACTAGTCCTTGTGACTCCCCCATTATCCCTGGCCCAATTGCCCACAAGATTATATTATCACTAATGGGACCATATTTACCCATCTATTTGGAGTAATATACATTTCTCTTACAGGTCTGGTGGATTCTATGGTTCCCAATTATGGACCTTGCTCTATGCTTGAACGCTCTCTCTTATATTATCAAGGTGGCATCAGTCTTGTGGTAAGCACTACCTTCTGGGCTGATAGCCCAGCCTTCACCTACTTCGGCTATCCCACCTAGTGGCTGATATCCTGACATCTAGTAACTTAGTTCTTACTTCCCTAAACCCTAGAGTACTACAGTCATATTTCTTAGAGGTTTTCGATACAGTGTGGATTCATGATGAAATTTGGATCCAGAGTCTATATTAACCAAAGAAAAACATGAGGGAAATGTGAACATTGATATCTTAATTTATACAAAAAAAGCATGTTAGTTTAAGGGTGCATAGATCACTTTCATTATTTGAGTTATATTTGATTAAAATAAACTGACATCCCAAGATTTTGCTTTGAAATGTTTGTTTGTTATGAAATATTGTGTTTATCTTTTAATATATATTGTTTTATTTGTACATTTTTTGACTGGATTTATATAATATATAATGTCGGTTCTGGTATTATAAGATGCATTTTTTTGCCTATTATTTATTTCAGTCATTCTGATTTTAGGTGGATTAATTTTAGTTTAATTCATATTTTATTTTGTGAAGCATATTTTAAATATTAATAGGAATATACCTTTATTAAATAGAACAAACATACGATGTTAATGTTATGATTAGTGCACAGCTTTTTTGCTTTTAGGGTTTTACATCAACAAATTTGAGAAACACGGTACAAAATGTTACAAGGTTAGACTTCATAAGGTTGCCACATCCTTGAGATGTTCCAATGGTTGAGGAAGAGGCGAACGGACTGAAATTAGATAAGGAAATTGATTGACCAGAGCGGTATTTGACTACAGTGGAATAATTATAATTTTTACATGAAGATGTTTATATTAAACTTTGCTCACTTGCGAAAACCTAGGTTATCCAGTAGATTAGTTTTGAAAAAGTAAATATTACTTCAAATAAGAATTAATGTAAGCATTTAATGATTAAAGAATATTATAAATTAGTAGGTACTAGATTTGGGGCGACTATAATACGAGGGCTTGCTGTCAGAGAAGCCACTTGACCCTTTGCCTTCAGGATAAGGTGTAGAATCTACATCACATGATGGATCGTCTTCATAACACCCGCCCGAACCACTGCTTGGGGCATAATCAACAGGTACGTCCTCGTTACAAGAAGGGTCGTCAACAGAGCAGCCACCAGATCCATTGCTAGGAGGAGGATATGTAGGTGGCTCCATGTCACAATTTGGGTCGTCTTCAGGGCAGGTATTTCTTTGAGGTCTTCTTGTGGGTCTGCCTGGTCTGCAAGAGCCACCTCTGCAAGGTGAGGAAGGCACTCCGCATGAGCCATCATCCAAACAGGTGAACGAATTTCCACAGGATGCCCCGTTACAGAACCCAGATTCTTCAAAGCCATTCTGAGAACCACCTCCGTTGTTGTCGCCATTGGATATACCACTGTTGGACATTGCGCTGTTGGACATGTCATTATCAGACACATCACTGTTGCTGGACATGGAGTTGTTGCTATCGCTGTTGCTGTTATCGTTATTGTTGTTGTTAATGTTTACGTTGGTGTTGTCATTGTCGTTATTGTTGGTGTTGATGCCCATCATGGCATTCAAGAAAGCCATCTTCTTTTCCCAGAGTTTACCGAATGTTCTACGCTCGACAGGGGCAGCATCCACAACAACGAGAGAGAAGAGTGTGAAGAGGACCTTGGGATTCATGTTTCGATTGATGTTTGAATTCTGGATTGTTGCTTCCTTTAATACTAGTCATGAATCTGCCTTGGAGTTGTTTTGTGTAATGTGCTTAGTGAATGTTCAATGATGGACGTAATGCTTAAATGCTTGGCAGAGTGCTTTTGGTGATAAGCAATTGAATGTACAAGTAGTTTGTAGCACTTATTCGACATTGTTTTGAACCGCTATTCTTCTTAGGGCAGCTGTGTGAATAACAGTGGCATTGTATTGTTTCATACGCCACTAAATCAATGTTAAACTTGGATTGATATTTATTTTATCGCTTTGAATCCACCTGAAATCCACCCCTTGCCTTAAAAACAATGTTTTTATTTTAATTGATATGAGCTCTTTTATGATGTCATTTTAAGAGCTTCATCGGATTCTTATGCCATTCAAGTATTATTGTCTTTTTATTGGCTTTAAAAGTTCCCATAAAGTGTAGCTCGATTTGATTTTACTCTTTGGAATTGCCAGGTTATAACCTTAGAACCCAATAGTCATAATTTTTAAACCGTCAAGCCAGGTACTTTATACTTTAGCTTTCACACCTGTTGAGATGGACGAATCAAAGTCAGACTAGAGCGAACTAAAGTCGCTTATAGAAGAAAAATATAACATTAAAGGCATGATTTGATACAAATAACATAAATTCAGGATTTAATGGGCAAATCCAATTGAATGCACAACATTTTATATCAAGCACACGACTAGGGAAGGGATGGAAACAGCAATGGTGCAAATACAGTGTCACAAAACCATTTTTTGGATGTTTTGGATTGGTTCACAAAACAATACATGTGATTTTGTGTCACAACTTTTAGAGTAGGCCACAATTTGTGCCTCACTCCATTGTGTAGATCACAAAATATAAAAGGAAGATGGTTTTCATGGATGAAACAGATGATTTCATTTTGTGAAGGGACACAGGATGTAAAATTGGAATGGTTCTCAAGGGTGAAACAGATGGTGCCATTTTGTGCAAGGCACATGATGTAAAATTAGAGGAAGTATAGCTGTGGGATTTTATTTTTTTAATTGAATTTATTAAAGCTTTAGCTGCCATTATCTCACAATGATAGATTTGATCATACCACAGTTTGCTTTAGATAATTATATTAAAACACCAATCAGAATATTATAAATATCTACTTTAATTGAAAGGAATAGCTTATATACTTATGATTGGACACAAGACAAAACCACACGAGATTGTGCTTGGTCACATAACAATTCATACAGATTTGTTTTGTGACTTTTGGAGCAGGGCACAAAATGTGGCAGTTGAAATTGTGTACTGTTCCCTAAAAACACAAAACCAATCTGCATGAATTGTGATGTGATATGAAGATCACAAAATTAATTGTGCTCAACTAAAAAAGTCACAAAACCAATTGTGCCAATCAAAGCTTGGTCACAAAACCAATTGTGTATATTTTGGTGCCCGTCCCAACCCAACACACAATGCACCAAAATCATGTAGGGAGATCAGGATAACAAGATGCTAATGCCATGGCCATAGTTTTCCCAGGTGTGGCCTGGCCAAAGAGCTGCCACCTGGGGAAACCCAGCCCAAAGCCCCACCCGCTTGCGGTAATCGTAGATTTAAATCTAACAATCAATCACAAGTGGGTAATGGCACGGTAAATTGGGTCTGAGTGGGGCGCAGATGCCACACACCCAATTTTCCCTTCCTTGACCTGCTGGTCAACAAATCCTGACCTCAAAAGAGGTCAGGTAACAGCTTACAGAACCAACATTGGTGGTATCTGTAAGCTGTCCAAATATTGTATTCAAGGAGACCACCTCATCAAGATGTACCCAAAGGCTTTAAGTAACAATTGTCCCCACCAAACTACCTTAGTAGTTTGATATTTTACTCTCAATAAATATCTTGCCTCAATGATTCATTTATTTCAATATTTTCTAATCAGATTTGTAATAACCAGACTGCTAGATTCTGCTTTCTCACCTCTGCAATTTCTGGTAATCTTCCACCTCCTGCTAAAATGATTCCTGAAACCTGCAAAATTGAATATGATCCTATATATGCTGCTGATTCCTTGATGTTGAGTCAAATTAATGTCTTCTTGATGTACCTATATATAATCTTCTGCTACAACTTTCCTTATTTAGTCTTCAAGGGTTATCATTTCCTAGTAAACACGCACTATCTCCTCCTCATTGGTAATGTCATCCTTGTTTGGGTGCACAGTCCCCATTTGATCAATTACGACAAGCTCTCACTCTACTTTACCCTGACAGCTAACAAATCAACTCACACACACCCAATTTTCTATTATTTTTGCTATGTTTTGAGAAGGGCACACAAAAGTTGCACATTATAATTCAGAATTTACATATAGAAATGAGAGCAGTAGAAAATCAAATCCATAGTTAACAAAACCAAAGCATAAAAACATGGTAGATAATATCTCACTGCTGGGTATCCAAATCAATGTATTTAATATAAAAAAAATTAGATATACATATTATTAGTGTCTTTTGTGGGTGTAGAAATTGTGCAAAATCAAAAAATATCTTAAAGGTGATAAGAATATGAGTAGTAGGCCAGTCTGGCTAAATATAGAAGCAAAATACATTTAAATTGATAATATGGTAACAGGAGTGAGAAGGTTAAAAAATAATATATTAAAGAATAATAAAAGTAAATTTTATTCAATTCAATGGAAACTATTACACAACCTAAGCAATAATCAAGCACACCTAACAGATAGTGATGAGGTTATGGGCACCCTAGAAGATCTGCTAAAATATTCCCTGTATGTGTGGATGATGAAGCATCCAATAGCATGTCCAGTGAAGACAAGGAGGTGTTACCACAAATACAGATCCAGGCTGTTTATACAGAGAGATCCAGTAGAATTAATCTTGATATCACAAAGCTTACAATAAAGGCATAAAACATTACTGTATCCAGAACTGTTATAACAAAGTAGTTGAAGTTGTTTCTATGGTATACCTACTTCAATACTGTAAAGATAACTAATGCAATCATGCTTAAGAAGGTTCAAGTTATCCTTTTCATTAGCTATGTGCCTTATGTATTTAAAAGGGACAATTAATAGAAGGAAGCTTCAAAATTCTATGACACTGTAAAGGGGCATAAGATATTGAAAGAATCCATCAAATAATTGTCAAAACAGCAGGATTGACCCATCAGCAAGGTTTAAATTAAGCAGGTTTGTGACCCGCAAACCAACTTCCCAGTGACTCATAGCCAAACTAGGAAGTCAACTCAATTTTCCAAATCCAACAATATGAACAAATGATGATCCCTTACAGTGGATACCTTGTTTTGGCGCTTAACTCATTACCAGGATCAGGCCACTCCCTTCACCATCCCACTGTGTGATCAACGCTATCATGTTCCTGTTATCCATGACTCACAATAGCTAAATAATCATTATCTCTCAATTAAGAGTATTATCTAGCTTCTAAATATTTTCCCCTTGTAACTCTGCTAAAACAGCCTAGTTACAACATACTATACACAGGTGCATATGCTCATTATTCCCAAGTCAGAAAATAACACACAGCACACTTCAAAAGCCAGACATCCTATCCCCAATACCAAGTGTATTATATTCATCAAGCTAATGAAGCACATGGCTGACTAAAAGGAGGCTGCAAAGATTGTCAAACTTTTCTGAAATCAGCTTATTGCGTTCACAAGTATATAGAAAAACTGGAAAATTAGTCTGATCAAGAAACCCTGACAGCTGCTGATCTTATTTGAGAAGGAACATGAATTGGCAATACATAATGAATGAACTGAAATGCCATATTTAATTAGAAAAAATATAGACCTTGGTTAAATCTATATTTAATATCAACACATAGGCCCTCTATCTCTACTAAGTTGTTAGAGGGCTCTTCTTCTTGCAGAAAAAGCTTGGGGTGTCTCCATACAACCAAAACAGCTTGTCTGATAGTGAGATCTGCTGCAAATACACTAAGATGTATCTGCACTTAATGCTAATGATAATTTATGACTTTTATATTGAAAAAATATCTTTTGCATCTTTCTTCCTCAACTCATATGGGTATGTAAAAAGTGACATATACAATGGGGTATATAATTGAGCGTTTATTCACACCACAGCTCATTCTATGGTAATACCCCTCAGTCCAAAGAGCATTGAGGTCTACCTGATTATTAGGGCTCTCATAACAGTATCACATTTCTGATCTTCCTTCAAAATTTGAAGGATTATATCAGAAAAGAGCAGTGAATTTGTCAACATTACTGTTATGGATAATGTGGGGCTCCACAAAGTAACTAAAGTTGTCAACAATTTCCCTGTGATTAACACTAGTATACCAGTTACCAAAGCTGATTAGGTTCAGATTTTATGTTCCCCTTATTCCTCCCCATGTATGTGGCTTTTATGAATCCAATTGAGGGGGTCTTTGGATGGCTTGAGTGAGTTGTTGAGTGTGGCATTCCATCTGGGCCCAGGAGTGATTTGCTTCAATTTGGGGCCTGTACCCTCCTGGCAGCAAGATACTCACGTTAATTCTGGCACCTTTTTTCTGAGGAGCTAAAATCTGACAATATGACATCATTATTATATCTTTAAAATAAAATCTGTGTTTTAAAAGTCTGAAAATGATGGTATATTTCTGGATTTGGGTTCTTCACAACCCCAGGGCAGGCAGAAACTAAGGCAACCTTTGTTCCATCAAATAACTCACTGTCAACCAACATTAAGCACACCAGATTTCTGAAAAGCTGATTAAATATAAACAAAGGCAAGCCAATTTTCTGACAAAAAGAAAATCTGACTTATTTTTTACATGGATGGTTAATAAAGATATAGACTATATATAAAAATAAGTTTAAATTTTCACATCAAATAAAAAACAGCTAGAGCTATTAAATTTAAAGAATTGCTTTTAAATATTAAACTATAAAAGTTTATTATCAAATAAACTAAAAAAATAGCTAACTGCCTTAAAATATATAATATAATAGGCAATCAGCTTATTATATGAAATGTTAGCAATCATTCAAACCCAACGTTCATGGCTTTTGATACCCTTTTCAGGTATTAAAGCATGCTTTCCTGCCTGTAGCTCCTGTGTACAGATTTTACATTTTGTCCTTCTTGATTTCATGCTGGTTTTTCTTGGTGGGGGAGAATCTCCATGTTCCTTATCCATTATATCTTATCAGCCCTGTCTTTTGACTTCCTCTGGCCTGCAAACAGCTTGCCAAAAAATGGCTCATTAACTCTCACTGACTTGGCAAAGTGGCTATGCCATCCTTCCAGGTTTTGTAACTGTGCTGTTTTATCAGAGTTACAAAAGGAAAATATTTGGAAACTAGATCATATTATTTATTGGGAGATAGTTATTATATAGTTATTGTGAATAATGGATAACAGGAA